>CAUYSK010021120.1:0-23667 GCA_963575035.1 Avahi laniger
GGATTGAATCTTTGATTTGGTTCTCGGTATGACTGCTGTTGGCATATATGAAAGCCTCTGATTTGTGTGTATTGATTTTGTATCCTGAAACTTTACTGAATTCATTTATAAGTTCCAGTAGCCTCTTGGTTGAATCCTTGAGGTTCTCTAGGTACAGTATCATATCATCAACAAATAGTGAGAGTTTGATCTCTTCTGTTCCCATTCGAATGCCTGTAATTCCACTGTCTTGCCTGATTGCTGTGGCCAGGACTTCCATCACTATGTTGAATAGAAGTGGAGATAGCGGGCAACCTTGTCTGGTTCCAGTTCTAAATGGGAATGCTTTCTTTTTTTTTTTTTTTATTTCAGCATAATATGAGGGTACAGATGTTTAGGTTACGTGTGTTGCCCTGGGCGCCCCGCCCCCCGCCCCGCCGGCGGGGCCCGCGGGGAGGGCGCCCCACCGCGGCGGCCCCGGGTATATGCGTACCCAAAGAGTGCGATGCGCACCACGCAATAGGACAGACATATTTGAAACTTGGACTGAGGGGGGAGGGGGAGCAAGGGCAACACATGTAACCTAAACATCTGTACCCCCATATTATGCTGAAATAAAAAAAATTATTAATACATAATTCGCATATCATAAAATGAACCCTTTTAAAGTGTACAATTCAGTGTTTTTTAGTATATTCACAAGGTTGTGCAGCCATCACCATTATATAAAGCCAGAGATTGTCCCTTTTTAAACATAAGACAAAAACCTTTTTAACACTTTCCAGTCACTCCTTATTTCACTCAGGGTAAAAGCCAAATTTCTCGAATGGTCTGCAGTGTCCTGCTTGATCTGGCTTCCCCTTACCACTCAGACCTCATCTCCTGCAACTCTGTCCCCTTTTTATTTTTCAGCCACATTGGCCTCCTTGCTATCCCACACCTGGTGAGCTCCTACTTTGGACCTGTACACTTGCTGTTCCCTCTACCTGGACTGCTTCCTTTCTTACTCCTTCCAGTTTTTCCTCAAATATCACCCTTCCAGTGGGCCCTTTCCTGACCACTCTGTTTAAAACTGTAGCCCCCTCCCCTATACACACACATATGCACACACTAACTGACACACATTGACGACACTCCCTCTTTCCCCTTATTTTTTTCTTTAATTTTTATCACTTTCTAATATACTCAGTGTCCCTGGGGAATTGGTTCCAGGACTCTCACAGATACCAAAATCCACGGATGTTCAAGTCTCTTATGTAAAATGGTGTGGTAGTTGCACGTAACTTACACACATCTTCCTGTATACTTTAAATCCTTTCTAGATTACATATAACATCTAATATGTAAATGGTATGTAAATAGTTGTCATACTATTTTATTTTTAAAATTTTTATTTGTTTCATTGTTAAATTGTTTGTAAATCTTTTTGACTATTTTTGATCCATGGTTGGTTTGAATCTATGGATGTGGAATCTATGTATCGGGAGGGCCGACTGTACTGTATAATTTACTAACTTCTTTTGCTTGCTGCCTGTCCCTCACTATTGGATTATAAAGTCCTTCAGGGCAGGATTTTTTGGCTGTCCGGTCCCAGCACCTTGAACAGGTGGAATGAGTAGATGAACCATGTAATCTGCCACCCCAACCTGCAAAAGAAACTAGCCTCTAGATCAGAAGAAATGAGCAATGAGTTGCGAATGGGTGTCAGCTGAGCCCACTGACAGTTGCAAGAGCCGTTATGGTAGTGCGTTGATTATTTGACAAATATTTATTACTAAGAGCCAATCACTGAAGTTAACGAAGGCAACGAAGACATTTGTGTTCCTTGCATCACAGAGTTTACATTCTAGAGGGACAATATATACAATAGGTAAGTAAATAAATAAGGGAGATAATGCTAAAGAACAGTGACTGCTATGAGAAAAATAGGACAAGGTGATAGAAAATGAAGGTAGGAAAGGAGGGGAAGACAGTACTTTGTGTTCTGTAGTCAGGGAAGACCTTTCTAGAAGGTGATGTTTGAGCTGAGCTGAATGACAGGGAGGAGCCTCCGACGTGGATATCCGTGAGAAGAGCCTTCCTAGCTTGGGAACAAAAATGAGAAAGAAGGCTAGTACCGGTGGAGCACGGTGAGTCAGGGAGGGACAAGAGATGAGGCTGGGTAGGTCAGATTGTTCAGGGCCTGGTAGGCCCTGGGAAGAGTTCAGAGTTTTACTTTAAGCTAATGTGAAGTTGTTAGACGGTTTAACCAGAAGAATAATATGACCTGATTCACGTTTTAAATGGGAACTCACCCTGGAACAGGATTCACAGACTCATTTGCTTTCAGTGGCCAGGTAGCATGAAAGTGTGGAGCAGACCCATATAAACAAAATAATATTGAACTTGCATCGATAATGGCAAGCTTTCTTTTGGTATAGTGTTGGTTGAAGACAGAGGGGGCAAGCAAATCAGAGTCCATAGGCCGTGTATTAAGAGGGTAGCCTTTCTTGAGACCTACCTTGTTTAGGCCAAGTGGAATTATATGCCGAGTCTTGCCAGTTCTTTTAATTTCCCAAGAGAATTCAGGAATACAGAATGTTTTATTAAGCTCTTCAGTTTATATATATATTAGCAACTAATCTAAGTAGTTTATAAAACTACTGTGAGACAAATGGAACAGCCCTCCAGATAGAATAGGGTCTTGTCGGTGACACTTTGCAGTCTCTGGGTCAGAGCGATGGCAGTGGAGACGCAGAAAAGAACGTGGGGGTAAGATACATTTTGAAGGTGGTACTGACTAGCATGGCAATGGAGTGGATGTGGAAGACGCAGAGTGAAGGAGGGAGGACAAGGCATCGTCTTTGACACTGGGTTTCTGGGGCGATTAATTGGGTGAATGGTGTTCCAATTTACTGAGATGGGGAAATCTGGAAGAAAGGCGTATTGTGGGTGTTGGGAGACCAAACATTTAGTATTGGGACTTACCAAGTTGGAGATGCATGAGTCATCCAAATGGAGATTTCCGGAGAGAGTTGGATACACAGTACTGGTGCTTGTGAAATGGATCTTGATTGGAGATACAGATTGGCAATTACGATTACTCTCGTAGCTTAGTCGAAGCTATGGGGATAGATGAAATCAACTAGGGTGAGGGACTGAGAAAGCAGAGAAGAAGGCCATGTGTCCAGCCTTAGAGTTGTGACTATGTTCTCTTGATAACTGTCTCTGCTCTCTCCTGTGTATGCAGTCTATAAATTTGTGGGTTAAACATGTGGTTAAGTTTATATAAATTTTCTACTTGAGAAAATAAATGCTGTTTTATCTTTTTAGTAAGCATGACAATAATCCTAGGAACCTCAGGATTTCTACTCACATACAACTCGAAGGAAATGGCTGGTTTTATATTAAACTTGCTAGAAGCAGAGGAAGAAAGCAGAGCTTTGACTGATTGTTAGTGGAGATTTGGGGGTATAAGTCAATCTCAGAATGAAAATTTTGCGGTTGGCCTCAGTGCTCATGCTCTAGTTATTAAATTCCCTCATGTTTAAATTCTTCTCTCCCTTCTGGTTTTATTGCCACCTCCTTTCCTCCTTTTCTCCTTTCCTGAAATACTTGAGTACCTTCTATATGCAAGGCATTGTGTAAGCACAGGTAATGTCATAGTAAAACAAAACAAAACCATGAAACTTTGTCTATTTTCAGTAATATATGGTCAAATGTTTTAATATTCTGACATTCATTTTTTAATTTTTTGTGTTTTTTATATGGGGAGGTAGAAGGCCTCAAAAGAAAGATTTGAATAAATGTAAATAATATGTATTTCTCTTTAGGAGTCTTTCATCTGAGACTGCCAGAAAATTGTCATTAAGTTTCTATTGGTGCTGGACTACTAGAGCATTAGTGTCCAGCATGAAGACAGCTACTGTGTGTTCTCGGCTTGCTGTCCTCCTGGTCAAGCCGTGGATGGTGTGAAGAGAAGGGCCCTGTTCAGGGCAGACCACACGCAGGTGATGCTGTGTCTAGAGCTTCGCCGCTCTAGCGGGTAGCATCATAGGACTCAGCACGAAGTACATCACAGCTCTGCTTTGCTTCGGAGTGAAATTCAGAGTATTCAGGGATTTTATGTTTTTAATAAATTAATGCTTAAACCCTTAGGTATCTTAACATTTGCCTCCCATGAGGCACCACCGAAGCGCTCCTGCTACTTGTCCTAAGTCTTTGGTGTCCAGAGATAGTGTTTTCTTGAGATAGACTTTTTGTTTTTATAAATCTTTATAAAGTTTGCACCTTGGGTTGACCTTCAGGTATAAAACATACTGCTTTTGTTTAGTGCTTAAAAAAGAACAAAAAGTAAATCTGAACAGAGCCAGGCTTTTCTTTTTGTTAGAATTTTGTGTCTGCTTTTACATCATGTGAGTGCCCAGAGGCATCTTAAGATGGACATGATTTTATCAGTCTTAAATAAAAAATAAATGCTTTATAGGTTTGGGATTTGCAAGTGTGTAATATGCTGTAAGTCAGTGAATCTGTTGTAATACAATAAAGTTTATTGTAGCATAAACCAATTTATCAAAAATATGGCTCATGGATTACTAGCCTAATCCATAAAATGGGCCCCACTATGGAGCATTTCATATTAATTTATTATACCTGCACCATGTGTATTATTACTTAGCACTTATTAAATGCCCACAGTTTTTTGGGCGCTGAACAAAATCAAAAGATGGAACTTGACCCAGGCCAGAAAGTTGTTTGATGCTCTAGCACAGAAGCAACGCAGAGGAAGAGAAGTCCTGCTTTTCCGTGTGCCTCCTTTTTGGTGCCTGTGCCCCTCCTGCACTTCTGAGTCCTAAACTATTTCAGTCCGATCTTAAAATTTGGAGTACGTGTAGAAACGCTCATGATTCACATGTCCTGTTCATTACAGGTATTGATAAAGAACCTTAACTTGTAAGAGGAAAGCACTAATAACATCAACATCCCTGCCCTGAGGGGTTTCTAGAAATACTTATTTCCTTCAGTTTGTGGACTCTAATAGAGCACAGTTTTTCTTTAGTTGCCATATCTATGAGCCTAATTCCATATAGAGCCTCATACAGAATCATGTTTGAAAATACCTTATTTTTAATAACTGTAGTCAAATCTCATTTGTCTCTTATAATTGGTCTATTTTCCATTTTATTTGTGGTGAATTTTTGTATTCAAGTTGAAGTGGTTCAACTACCGGTTTTGCTTTCATCATTTGGCTTGTACTCAGAGAACACAGGTCATTTTTCATATTATCCTGAGAAAAATATAATCAAATCTTTAAAAGATTAATAGACAATTCACAGCCAACTAGAAGTGATTTGTGAGTTGTTTTTGATCATCTGTGCTTCTGCTTTTGGTTAACATCAATAATCAAAAGTTGGCTGTGGCGCAGTATAATTCGTGAACAGAACAGTGGTCATCTGGTTATAAATACAATACCAGCCATCTGTCCTGCAGGAATTTAGACACCAGTGTCTCAGATGCTTTACTGGATTTCTGTCCATCATAGAAATTAGTGTTAACCCTGAGTTCATTTGGTTAGATGAGTCAGTATACTAAGTGAGGCTGATGTTGGTAGTATTGGGTAGAACTAAGATACAGACATTAGTTAAGGTTTTCATTAGTTGTTGACATTAGTTAAATGTGCATGTGATTAAAAATTTGGTAAACAAAGGACTGTAGACTTAGTAAATTTAGATTTAAAAAACTAGGTAATAATTTGGGGTACTGAAATTACTCCTGCTTATATATAAGAAATAGTAAAAGAATGTTATGTAGATAACACCTGTCACTCCTAGAATGTACTTGGATTTCAAAGTTAAAGTCGCAGTGAACACTTTATCATTTCTCCCACTCCTCCCACTCCCATTTGCCTTTTATTGTTCGTGTTGACAATGTATGTGTTCCTCAGAAACTCCTTAATTCCCCAAAGTAATTTCCAATTTTGTCTCTTGAGTTTAATATTATGAATTCCATCATTACTTTTTTATCTTAAGAAACTAATGAATTTCTAGGCATTAAGTGTGTAGGAATAGATTCATATTGGGAGATTTTTTTCCTGCCAAATTGGTACTTTAGTCTGTGAATTTGCAAAGAGTGGTTGTGGATTATAACATGCAGGTCTGATGTTTAATTTTTATCAATAACTTTATTAGCAAGGGTACAGATTAAGCTATAGCATCAACGAGACCCTATGACTTTGATAAAAATAGGATATTTTTGCTCTCACTTAACAGTTCAGGGCTGATAGGCAGGCTCTTCCTCACAACCTCATGGAATTCAGGCTGACACGGTGACTCCGCCATCTCTCAGGTGTGACTTCTGTGGCTTCTTTGGTGAACTCTGTGATAGCAGAGGCGTGAGTGCCGATGTGTTAAGGCCAAGGCTTGAAAGCGTTACACACCACTCCCACTCACAGTCCACTGATGAGAACATAGTCACGGGCCACACCTATGACAAGGGAAGATGGAAAGTGTAATCTCAAGTTCAGTAGCCATTTGTCAGCTAAAATTTGCTGTGGAAGAGGGGAGGACAAATTTTAAAAGTCTGTTACTCATCTTATCTATAGTGTTTCCTTTGTGTGTACTGTAAAATTCAATGTCATGTTGTCAGTACTGGGAGCCAAAGTGCAGTACTTCCCCTAACACTTCCCCCAACCCTTACCTCTCAAAAATAAGTAAAACTAGGAAATATGCTTGTTCAAGCTACTTGGGAGGCAAAGGTGGGAGGCTTGCTTGTGCCTAGGAGTTTAGAGCCAGACTGGACAACATAGCAAGACCCTTGCTCTTAAAAAAAATACACTTGCCCTTTTGTTAAAATGGAAGATAAACGCAATACATTAGATTTGCAGAATCAACAGAAGTTGATAGAATTGTTTCCTGCCCTGCAGGAGTCTTTGATAATCTGTATGTTTTTACATATCCACAAAAATATATCAATCAGAATGCCTGTTGGCCATTTGTGGAAGGTTAATAAAAGGAAATTTACCACGATAAATTCTGAAACAGCATGCCCAAGCACTTTGCAGGGCACCGGTTGTTTCCGGTGTCAGTGGATGGCTATTGTCTGATGCCTTTCTTCATTGGGATCATCTCACTCTCTTTTTCGGAGTACAGATGCATCGAGCATCCCCTTGAATCCTGTGTAATTCTCTATACACAGAGAAAATGCACCAATCGTACAATCCATAAATATCTCTGATTTCTATGAAAGTGAGTTCTCATGATTAAAAAAAAGTGGCTAGGAATCACAGTGACGTATTCTCTCCTTCCCTAGGAAATTAATTTCTGATTATGATTTTGACTTAGACTGAAGTGGTTTAACTACAGGGATAGAATGTGCTGATCATGCCCTCATCTGTATTTTTACCGATGTTACAGAATATTATTAACAAATTAATAAATCATTCTAGTGCCTGTGTTGGCCTTCAATGAATTTTACTACGGGTGAGTCATCTCTAAGGGATGGATCACCCAAACACTGACCAGCTAGCCAGATTTAGCTGGTTTTCTCTTGTTTGACACTACCACCCTCTCCAGATGCAGAGGGAGAAAGGGAGGGAGGGAGGAAAAGAAAGAGGAAAGGGAGGAAAAAGTGGGGGAGGGAATGAATTATTCTAATCTCTGTTGACTCTTTCATTGTGAGTCTTGAAAAATTTAGCTGGAGTGCAGAAATCAAAACCCTTTGTGAGTTTATTTTATAATGTTTATCAAGCAAAGGTGGCTTTAAGAAGTAACTGAATTTCTTACTTAAATATTGCCAAAATGAATATCAGCTATGCCAAAAGTAAAACTAGTTTCTGAATGGAAAACTAAGTAACCCCATGTTATTTAGTCAGTGTGTAGCTTTTTCAGAAGACTCATAATATTAGAATTACTGGAGTGCAGTTTTGCATAAAAATCGTGTTCTACAGGAGACAACTTAGATAATTTTGTGGTCAAGGTGGCTCATTCATTTATTAAATAAACATTGATTTAATTCTGCTACTTGCTCACTGTTCTAATACTAATCCATTTCTCTACTCTCAGGCAAGAGTACTCAATTTTTTAGGCTTTTTTATTTAATCTGTAGGAATCCTAGGTAGAAGAAAAATTTCTCAGCCTAGCTTACATTTCATAATATATAATCATTAAAAAGCTTTTTCCTGATACTGTTGTATCATCTAGAAATGGAAACTCAGCCAATAACCAGCTTTCCTCTAATGAAACTTCTGTACTTAAAAATAGTTTGAGGTCATCTCCAGGATTCAAAAATTTCGTCTAGTTACTCTTTACTCACCTTCTCATATATTTTTAAAATAAACTTCTGAACTAATGTATGGTAGCAATAAGTAACTGTGGAGAAATCAAAGTAATTGAAGGTTCGTCCCCTGCTTTCTAAGAAATTTGTTTAGTTGGTGAGGAAAGACAACTTATGTCTTGTCACCTCCTAATGATTGAAGATCTCAGATGTCTCAAAGCAGCTTATTGAGAAATTAACAATGTAGCCAAAAATGCTAAAGGATTCCAGATAGAAGCAGAACGCAGTGGGTTAAGAGCGCAAACTTTGGAGCTACCTGGGTGTGAACTGTGCGTGGCTCTGCCATTCGCTCACTATATGTCTGAGAGGATGCTCAGCTTTTCTGTGCCTCAGTTTCCCCATCTGTTAAATACAAATAATAACAATACTCACCTTAGAGCATCATTATGAAATTTAAATTAAATTAGTTAATATACATAAAATGCTAAGAACAGTGCCTGGTACATAGTAAGCATGATAAAAATAATAATAGTGATGACGACGACGATGATAAAAAACACTAGACCAAAATGTTGTTGGAAGATCTTGTGGTGGGATTAAGTGGAGATTTGAAGGACAGATAGTGTCTGGATAACCGTAAAAGAGGGAAGAGACCTGCCCAGGCAAAACAAGGAAACTACAGGATGTGTAGGGGCACAGAGTAGACTGGTTTGGTTGGGACAGAATTGTCTGAAACATGAGGATTTGAAGGCAGGGCAGAAAGGCAGCCTTTGGCCCAACTCTCAGAGACTTTCAATGTTCCCTCAGGAGTTTGGATTTAATCTTTGTAGGTGGTAGAGAACAAGCAATATTTTAATTTCGATACAAAGTAGTTTGCTGGATTGGTGGAGATGAGTGGTGAGAGTGGTGGCAGGGTGGCCAGTTAGAATGTCACAGCCAGGCCTGGCCTGCAGTGGCACAGTCCAAGTGGAGAAGAGGTGTCTGCAGGGCCTGGGCATGGAACACTGAAAGGGTTTGCCTGCCTCTGGTTTTTGAACAGATTTCTCTTGCCTACTATGTACTCTTCCCTCGTTTGATGTCTAACTACAGAGGAAAAATCACAATAGGAAGCAGTCTGTGGGCGGAATATCAGATTTTCCATGCATGCTTAGATTGAAAGGCCAGTTGGAAATGCCTTACAGGTAGTTGGAAACGAGTGGCTGAAACTTAGGAAGAAGGACTGAAACTGAGAAGTCAGGGCTGGAGTTAGAAATTTGGCAGTCATTTCCTTAGAGGTAATGTTTGAAGCCATGGGAAGCATCCAGATCTTCAACAGTGAGAATGGGAAGAGTGTCTAGTTCAAGGGAATGTGACAAAGCAGCCAAAGAATTGGGAGATCAAGGTGGAGTCAGCAACTTATGTTGAAGAAGCATTTGCAAACAGAGTGCACAGTCAGCAGTGTCAGAAGCTACAGAACAAACAGAATGAAACCTGAGATAGTTATTGAATCTGGCAATAAGGAGGCCATTAGTAATCTTGGTAAGTGAAGTTTCAGTGGAGTACAGGTTACCAGATGGTGGGATTTTCGTTTGAGAAGAGTGGATATGAAAGGAAGATGACATATCGGATATGGCTCTAGTAGGTTTGAATCAAGACTTTTTTTCAAAAAATGGCACATGTGTACATTTTCAGACAGAGAGAGAGAAGCCAGTGGCTAGAGAGGGAGATTAAAGGTTTGGGGGAAGGAGGTGGAATGAACTGGAAAGGAGCTGGAGCAGATGGGAAGGATAGCTTAGCTTCAGAAACAGGGAGGCCTGTACTCTTGGGCAGTGGGAGGGCATCTTGTGTCTAGGATAGTTATAAAGGCGTGACTGCAAGGAGGGAGGCAGGCTAGGTGTAAAAACAGATATTTAGAAGGAGAAAGGAGGTGAAAATGAGTGAGTTAATAGTGCCCAAGGAGTTAAATTTTGTTACAGGTTCAGCATTCCAAATCCGAAAATCCAAAATCTGAAATGCTCCAAAATCCGAAACTTTTTGAGCACCGACATGGATGCACAAAGGAAATGCTCATTGGGTCATTTCAGATTTTGAATTTTCAGTTTAGGATGTTTAACCTGTAAGTATAATGCAGATATTTCCAAATCCAAGAAAATCCAAAATCTGAAACACTTCTGGTCTCAACCATTTAGAATAAGGGACACTCAGCCTATGTTAAGGTAGGGAAGGAGATCATCAGACACAGTGTTAACGGAATGATGACATTGACGGTTAGCATCTGCTGTGCATCAGCGCCATTCTGAGTGTTTACGTGTATTATCTCATTTATTTCTGAAACAAACCTGTACAGTACTGTTTTCCCATAGGAGGAAAATAGATGGAGAAATTAAGGCAAAAAAGATAAATTGATTTCCCTAAAACCCATACATTTAGTAAAGGACAGAGTGGGGATTTACGCTGAGGTAATATAACTTCATAGGTCGTGATCTTAACCATTGGGCTGCTGCTTCCCAGGCCTTGGGAAATGAATGGCAGATTTAGGACACTTACGAACATCTAACTCATTTATGGTGGGAGTGGTGCCCAGGAAGGAAGTCAGAAGATATATACATTTAAATTTTTAATAGCAGTATTTTTTTTAAAATTCTTTTTTGTTATTCTAAAAGTCATACATATATTTGTTGAAGAAAACTTAGGATATCAAGAAAAGTATAAATTTGAACAAAGTCATCCTAAATCCAGAGATAACCAGCATTGACAGTTTTGTGTATTTTCATGTGATTTTTTTTGTTTGTTTTTTTCTTTTTACAAAATTGGATCATAATGTAAATGTGTATATGTATATATGTGTGTGTATCTGTGTATACATTTTATTACCCCCTTGTGGGATTTTCATTTAAAATTTTATCCAGGGTTATATTTAATGTCATCAAATACACCATAAAAATTTCACCATCTTTCTTTTGTTGAACAATCAGGTAATTTCTGCATTTTGTCTTTATAAATAATACTGTGGTGGTCATCTTTCTGTCTGTAATGCTTGTTATTACCTTAGGCTAGCATCTCAGCCAGCACTCTGGTTGTAAGCAATGGGAACCCCCTTGACCTAGCTTAGGTGAAAAATCAGGAGTTCTTAGCTTATGGAACTGCTGAAATGGCAGGGCTCCAGGCTGGCGCTGACTCAGAACGCTCCACTCCTTGTTCCTGGCTCTTTCTGCTATTCCGTTTACTGCGTGCGGCAAGTTGCCTCCGTACCTTGGGAAACATGACCAGAGGTAGGTCCTGAGCCGTTGCTCGCAGTATTGCCAGCAGAGAGGCACTGCAGCTTGCATTCCCCCCCAGATTTTATGATGAAATTTTTCAAACAAAAAAACAGAGTTGAAAGAATTTTAAAATGACACTTTACTTTATGATACAAGTATGTCTAAATGCAAGTATGTTACTATACATTATATCACATGTCTGTCAATCTCCCATCCATCAATACATCTTTTAAGAATACACTTTAAAATAAGTTGCCGATATCAGTACACTTCCTCCCAAATACTTCAGCATGGATATAATAAATTAAGAATTCAATATTTGTTTACATTTTTCTTTGATGTAAAATTTACAAAGAAATTCACAAATCTTAGGTATGTATTCACTGACTTTTGGCAAATCCGTGTACCTGTGTAACCCAAATTGGTATGAGACTCATGTTCTAGGATCCTAAGTTTTAAAAGATCTGAGGACATGGCTCTGACTAGCTCACCTTGGGTCCAGTGCCCATCCCTAAGCTCATATAGGTAGAATGAAGGAAGCAGCATTTCCCACACGTAAGAGGATGCTGTGCGTGCCAGACAGAACTATAGATATCCGCAGGAGAGAGATTTCTGGCAGTTGAATTACACTAATTAAATTTGTGCTATACAGAAAGCATATCAGTCTCACCTCCCTTAGAAAGCTGCCTCTAATGTCCCATGCTGACAATTACTGATGATTTCCTTATTCTGTGTACCTGTACTTCATTATTTTTTTAATTGATATGTCACTTTTCCATCAACTTGTTTTATATGTCTTTTAAAAACTAGATTGTAAGCTCTTGAGGGTAAAGACCAGTTCTTTTCAAATCTAATAGTATCCCTTGTATAAGTGATGGTTGATGTTCAAATGCTTCTCTAACCAGCCAGATGCTTCACACGATAGATGAAGTGCTTATAGCTGCAAATAAGAGGAAACTGTGGACTCAAAGAGCTTTAAATAATAGTGAAGTACACATCCTTATGTAAAAGTACAGACATTGGCTAGTTTCAGGGTTGATTAATTTGGAGGCTTAATGATATTGTCAAGGATCTAGGTTTTTCCCTTCTTTAAACTCTGCCATCATTGTTATGTGAGCTTTGCCCTCAAACTGGATCCTTTCATGATCACCAGATGACTGTGACATGTCCAGGAATCATGTCTAGATGCAGTAACATCTCTTCCCTTCATTGCTTAGGAGAGCTAAGAAACCTTTCCCAGAATCTCCCTAGAAATCTCCATGTATCATTGGCTACAACTGGTTGAAATCGTCGACCCCACATCAGTCACTGGGGGTGAAGATAATGGAACCACGGTGATGACTGCTCCAAATTTACGCCTGGAAAGGGCATGCCTCCTCTTTTCACATGGAGAGAACATACTGATACGTTCATGAGTCTGCTAGCAAGAAAGAAGGAAGGAAAATTCTATAGGCAACAGATAGCGTCTAATGCACAGCAATATTCCTTAATGAAAATGCCTGATCTTGTCCTCTGAAGGTGTTGATGGTGGAGCATATTAAAGAAATTCTATATTTAATTCTTGTTGCTGCCTGAATGCTTTTTAAGGTGGTGACATTTGATACTGCACTGGCCCTGGTCTTCTAGGTTTTAGACACTTAATATTTTTCTGCTTCTGAGAATTTATCAGTCTTTGACTCTTACTGTATTTTTGAAATGTGCATTTTAATTATTTCTTCTTAATTTTATCTGGAATTGACTTCTATCAGCCCAGTGGCTAAGCCTGGGTTCCCTGGAAAACAGAGCCTGAGGCAAGGATTCAGGTGTTGATACTTTGAGAGTTCTGGGTCCAGGTCTGTAAGGGTAAGGGCGAAAGGAGATGAAGCAAGGAAAGGTGCAAAGGAATGGATTTGACGTATTGCGGAGCTGGCCTTTGCTTTACAACAAGCTATGAAGAGATGTGGCAGGTCACTTGGCAGGCATGTTCATCATCCTTGTCAACAGGATTTCTCTGAAAGGGTTGCAAGGAGAAACCACACTTAGAGCAGTCCTTGGAAAAGAGAAAGAAAGGGAAAACTTATTTACCAGATTTCCTCCTCTTTCTTGTTTCTAGCTGGTGGAGATTTACTTTGTAGGAACTAACTCCTCTGAACCCCCAGGTTGCATCTTTCTGGCCCCCTGTGGCTACTCAGGATGCTGGATCTCATGCCCTGCATTGTGGTGTTTCATACAAGTCTAAAAGTGACTTGGATGGGGCATGAACTAAGAGAAGGAGAGGGGAGGGAGGAAGGTGAGAGAGGAGTTGGCTGCAGGTGTCTGGAAAGATACACAAGGTTTGTGTCCCAATATACCTAAGAAGTTTGAAGTCAAACTGTTTTTGCTGTAGCATTACTTTGCTATTTAATTATTGGCTCACAAAGTAAGCCAGCTACTGCTTTTGTTATCCAGAGCTCTAAAGCTTGAGATAACTGCCTTATGAACTGGTTTACTTTTCACTGGTCTGAGAATCTCTTACAAGAAGTGTTTGCAGTGTTCCAGAGTTCACAAATCACCTTGTTCTCGTGGATCTAGGTCAACATCAACTTCTTCATGGTCATTCCGAAATGTGACTGGGGTGGAGTGGGGTGGCTCTGGGTGCCCTTGGGTTGTCCAGTGTCTCCAAGTTTATCAGGATTGATGGGTTCTTTGGAGTACTAGACACTTGGAAATCCTCTGAGTTTCGGCTTTGAATTCTCAAAGTTCTTACAAGGCCAGCTTCTTTTCAAAGAGGGCAATTTTCACTTTTAATTCAGAATGCAGTGAGAATATTGTGTTGAATTGGTGGCAAAAGACGCACAATCTGATGGAATGAAGGAAAGAATGTTTGTCTTGGGTCGGTTTGGTCTTTACATTCCTCATATGTGTCTTCTATTTCCTTTGGTTAAATATCTCTTTGTTTTTTCCGTTAATGTACTTTACCGAGATCGCTATGACTGCTTAACAGATATTACAGAGTAATAGTAGCTGTTTTTGTGTGGGAGATTGAAGGATGAGCTTGTCAGAGATGAATGTTAATTGGCTCCATCTAATCAGCCCGAGGAGAGTTCTTGCTTCTGTGTCATCCTAGGAACAGACGCAAAGCATTTGGACATTGCCATCATGTCGCCAGCTGAATGCTTTTGACCTGTTCTAATTGCCTATGCTGGGCAGCTCTGACAAGTGTGGGACAGATAGCCCTTTGAGCTGCACTGGAGGCATAGGAATTCTTTGCCAGGCTCTGGTTTGTGCCATCCATATTTTTGAAAGTGTTTTGAAAGGATCTGTGTTCTTTCACCTGACCTAGGGACTGACCTTAATCTAGGGACATGAAGTCACATTGGGCCTATTGGTGTTTAAACACAGTTCTAAATGTATCTGCTTAGTTGAGCCCTTCTGCTCTCTATTACGATTTTTTTTTTTAATGCATGGAATGGCTAAGCATTATTTCATTTAATGTAACCTTGAAAATAAAAACTACTCCCCACCCCCCCCCCCATTTTCTAGTCCTGTGAAGATGCTCACCTTTCTCTTTGATTCACCGCGGGTACTTGTTTTCTGCCCTGAAGTACGAGGCTACTTGTAGGGCTGATTTAAGGTGAGATATTTTCTCATTTTTGAGGCTCTACTTACTAGCTAGAATCATAAAAATTCAAGAATTGTGCCAAATTTTCTTTTGTTGATGACTGTGATTTAGTCTGTTATGTAACTGTAATGTATAATTACACATCCTGAAGATCATCAGTCTCTGTGCAGAGTGACTATATTTAATCCTCACTTCTTTGGAAAAAGAGAACATTACCAATTATCTTTGAAACCTTTGAAACTGTGTTTGTAAGACAATGCACACTGATCCACCCTCTGTCTCTGTTTTTAATTTTTGGTGCGTCAAGTAGCACTTTATGATTTAGTCTATGCTTTTCATGTATAAAGGATAAGAGGAGAAAGAGCTTAGT
Organism: Avahi laniger; assembly: GCA_963575035.1. Classification (NCBI taxonomy): domain Eukaryota; kingdom Metazoa; phylum Chordata; class Mammalia; order Primates; family Indriidae; genus Avahi; species Avahi laniger. Next base: position 15,419 of record CAUYSK010021120.1, read on the forward strand.
AGCTGAAGACTATATCTTGAGGCCTCCCATTGCTTATACTGTCTAAACCAAGAATAACAGACATAATATCTCTACCATCTCTGTTAAAATGCAGGTCCAGAGAGAACAAAAGGGCAAATCTCTTCCTACTATTATCTTTTAGTTGCAGAAGAGGAGTGTGGAGAGAGGATATTGAAATAAATTATTTAATGATGGACAGTTCTATGTTTAGTGCTAAAAAAACACTTTTTTTCTGTGTCATGATGCCACTAGTTCCTGTGTGATTTGAAGAGTTTATGAAAAATAAAATGGTTAATGTTAGTTTCCTAGTATCTTAGCCTTTAAAAGTCGAGTTTTAAGCTCAAATTCCATAATGATGTCTTTTAAACAAATTTGCTTATTTACCACCCAGCATTTTGCCTCATCGCCTTGCCGCAGGCTCTGCTTATTTGAAGTTGTCATGATGTAAGAGGAAATGTTGACTGTTTTCATGTAGGACTGGGTTCCCTTAAAAGAGAAAGTCTTGAGTAAGAAAATGATGTTCTCATTATATCAGCTCTTTAAGAGTAGGTGGGAGAAATTGCTATTGATCTAATGGATTTAATAGTTCACATGCAGTCTGTGTAATAGAAGTAATATTCTGCAGCTGAGTAATTGTAGATTAATAAATCTTCAAATAGAATTCTGAAAGCATCTGTGAAACTAGAAAATTACTTTTTCTTTCCTTTTTTCAGGCACAACTGGACTAAATGTATTTCCTAAATACTTCTGAATTAAATTATATCCACATAAGTAGGTCTACTAAAAATTATATCAAAAATTGAAATAAAATCATAAAATATGAATGTTGGGTTCTTGGCACAATTTACTCTGGTGCCAGTCTGTTTGGAATGGCTGCAGTGTTGAAGGGTAACCAGAGGTCACTTGTAGAAATTCTTTCTTTGTTAGAGGATTCTTTATAGCTAGTGGTGGTCCATTTTGGTTTTTAGTTAGATGATGTAGTCCTTTTAAGGTGAGTGGTGAAGTCAGACATTTAAGCTTCTCTTCAAGCTTTCCTTTTGACCCTCTTAAAACCTTCTTCTTTTATTCCACCCACTGAGAACACATCACCAAGCTCTCCTTCTTTGTCACAAAAGGCCAGCTATTCCCTCTCCCCTCCCTGCCCTAACCTTTAATGAGTGGTTGGTTCTGTGAAGATACAGGGACTCCCAGGACATGTGAGATTTTAATAGGTGTGAGTGACATTCTACAGACATTTCATAAGACATGAAAGGGGGTGGGCTTTGTTTATGTTTTGTTCTCATACAAATTACATATTCCATTCATGTATTGCACCTATAATATTCAATTTGGGTAGCATATACTATTTGAAGTTTCTTGAGGAAATAAGTAAAATAATAGTAATAATAATAACAATGGTATTAACAACTATGTTTATTGGAAATGAAAAAATGTGGAAGGAATTGGGACTTTTAATAAATTTACAACTAAAACAATAGATAAGTATTAGGAATAACAGCAGTACCGTGTGTTTCCCATAGAGCATTGCAATTTACAAAGCACTTTTACACACTCCATCTGAGGTCAGTGTGCCGTATATGATAGCAAGGGGGTGGATTGATCGGACTCCTGTGGTTTCCTTAGCCTTAAGATCTCTGGATCTAAATCTTCGCACTAACAGTTTTAATTGGCATTCCTACTGCACTCTAAGACTGGTTGAATAGTCAGATAGAGATAGTCTGCTATTGGTGGCAGCTGTTCTTCTTCATATTTAACCCCCTCCCTCCTCTGCTTCTCTTACCACTATCACTTTCCAGTTTGAAAACTAGACCATATGCAGCCATCCTTATTTACTTTTGTTCTGTGCTAGCATTTGCCTTCTACTAAATGAGGTTGTCCTTTCTGTGACAGCTGGCAATTTGTTTTTACAGTCAAGACTCATATACTGCATTTTAGAACCTGGGATGTGTTCATATGGCTACAGAAATAAAAATATCATGTGAGTGAGCACTGCGCTGGTGCTGGTGAGCTACAGACAACTCCCCCCGCCCCTCCCCTCCTAAAAAGGCCACCACCTGAACGTGGCCAGTTGATGGCATTGGTACTTTTGCTTGTCTACTCCCCCTCTTCTGAGAGTTTTACAATCAGTGGTAGGCTGTGAGAATAGCTGTAAATAGAGATGTGTATGTGTGTGTTTCTTCATATTAATCTTTTTCCCCAAAGCAGAATCATTCCTTGGGTTTAATTTTTATGAGCAGTAACCCTAATTTGATTTTAATATCAGCCCAAGGAGTGTTTCTTCTCTTCCATTGACACTGGAGTTGTCGAAAGCATCATGGAACTTTTTAACCAAGATGGGAGTGCTTGTTAAAGTGTGATTTTTATCAAATGAAGCCTCTAAGAAAAAATTCTGTAAGCCAAATATATACCTCAGGGTTCCCTGGGCTCTTATAGGTTCCGTGGTTAGGCATTGGAGTAAGGGTGGGGCACCATGAACTCCTTGGAATTTATACTTGACATGTATGATCCAACCCGGTTAAGAACTGCTATACTTGTTGACTTAGCTTTTTAGCTGGATTTTTGTTATGCCTTTGTTAATTTTGACATTTTTAGACTACACATATTTTAACATCTTATTTTTACATGACATGTATCATAATGTTAAACTTTAGCATTAGGCTACATGGAAATACTTAGGTCTTATCTACAAAATTCTATCAGTGCAGTAGTCAGTTGAACGTATTTATTTAAAGAATGGTTTATAATAATATAGATTTATTTTAAAAATCTGCCTCATCACAGTTAAAATCTCATTTCTCAAAGGTGATGAAGATATTTTCTGAAATTTATTAAACTGTTGATGACTGCCTCTAAAAGAATTAATTGTGTGTTTGTCTTTTGTGTGTGTAAAAGGGTCAGGCAAGTAGTTTACCTCCCAGCAGCGCAGTTCCCTCTGTTATGGAAACTGGCAAAGATTTTGTAGAGCATGTTACATAAAGGCATTAACGAATTCGGTTCAGCTCAGTAAACAAGCCCCCGCCCTTTTCTTGGCACTGGAGACACAGTGGTGAATGAACCTACCTCCCAGTTCTTAAACAGCTCTCAGTTTGCTGGAACAGTGAATTTTACAGAGGTCATCTCAGTTGACGACACCGCCTTTATAGTCACCATATGGTGTTTAACATGCACATACTCCACAGGCACTCTCCGATTAAAACGGATGGTGCAAACCACGCTGTCCCTCTCCTTTAAAACTTAGTGACAGTTTGTCCTTGCCACGTGGATCCAGCTTAAAACCCCCACTCTGAGCTATGAAGAGGGCCTCAGGCCATTTCATTCCCCTTCCTCTACTTGTACACGTTTAAAGTTAAGTCCTTCCCAGAATTGCACCTTATGTTTGGAATACTCTTCCTGTCATCTAGCTAAACAGATGTTTTACTCTTTGCCCTTCCATGTAAAACTTTTCTATATCTATTGAGGGGGACCCCAAATCTGTGGTTTTCCCATATATTTTGAATTTTGCCTAATGAATATGCAGTTAATCATCATAATTTAGATAAGATTCAAGCTATACTAAAGATAGTTACAAAATACTATGGGAATAGAACACAGAAAAGGAAATTATTATTTCTGGAGAATTCAGAGAATGTTTTATAAAGAAGGTAACATTTATCTAGGTCTCGAAGCGTGTGTAGGAGTTTATCAGGTGGGAAGGTTATTTTGGGCAGGGGCAACAGTGTCCAGTTATGCACCACATAATGAAATTTTGGTCAGTGACAGGCTGCATATACAATGGTGGTCCCATGAGATTATAAGGGGGCCGAGAAATTCCTATCTAGTGATATGGTGGTTGTTGTAACCTGGTGGTAGCATAACACAGTACTCACGTGCTTGTGGTGATGCTGGTGTAAACAAACCTATGAGCTGCCAATTATGTGAAAGTATAGCAGTACAATTATATACAGCGTATAATACTTATTAATAATGAACTACGTTACTGGTTTATATGTTTACAATCATTTTTATTGCAATTTTAGAGTGTACTCCTTTTGCTTATTTTTTTTTTAAAGTTAACTATAAAACAGCCTCAGGCAGATCCTTCAGGAGGCATCCAGAAGAAGCCATTTTTATCATGGAGATGGCAGCTCCGTGTGTGTTCCTGCCTCTGAAGACCCTGCGGAGGGGCAGACGTGGAGGTGGAGGACAGGGGTGTTGATGATCGCAGGCCTGTGTGGGCCGCGGCTAGTGTGTGTGTTTGTGTGTTAGTTTTTAACAAAAACTTTGAAAAGTAAAAATGAAAATAAGAAATTTTAAAAATAGGAAAAAAGCTTACAGAATAAGGATATAAAAAAGAAAATATTTTTGTACAGCTGTACAATGTGCTTTAAGGTAAGTGTTCTTACAAAAGAGTCAAATAGTTAAAAAAAATTAAGAGTTTATAAAGTAAAAAAGTTACAGTAAGCTAAGGTTAATTTATTATTGAAGAAAGAAATTTGTTTTTATAAACTTAGTGTAGCCCAAGTGTGCAATGTTTATAAAGTCAGCAGTAGGGCACAGTCCTGCCCCGGGCCTTCTCACTCACTCACTCACTCACTCACCCAGGACAACTCCCAGTCCTGCAAGCTCCATTCGTGGTAAGTGCTCTGTACAGGTGTGCCATTTCTAATCTTTTACATCGTATTTTTACTGTATCTGTTCTGTGTTTACATATGTTTAGATACACCAACACTTATCACTGTGGCACACTCGCCTGCAGTATCCAGTGCAGTGACATGCTGCACCAGTTTGTATCCTAGGAGCAACAGGCCACCCCACATAGCCTCGGTGTGTAGTAGGCCATCCCGTCCCAGTTTGCGTAAGTACAATCTGTGATGTTTGCCCAACAATGAAGTCACCTGATGAAGTGTTTCTCAGACTCTATCCCTGTTGTTAAGCAGCACGTGACTATATATGAACACTTACGGCATCATGAAAGAACATGACATGTTTAGGGAATGTGGCTGGACTGTAGGGCGTGTGTGTTCTTTGGTGGTGCTAGGACAAAGAGCCACCAATAAGACTCGTATAATAATCTGAAGTGCAAAAGCCAAGCTCATGTGGTTCTTTAAGTACGTTACCAGGTAGGGTTAGGCACTTGATAAATACTATTTTCATGAGGCATGAAGCTAAAGGTAGCTGGCTCTTTGATCAGCGGTGGGAAACTGTGAGTGATCCTTTAAGAACCATATTTACTCATCATTATCAGGCACTCATTCAGCAAATATATACTGAGGATGCTGCTTTCAGGGCAATGAAGGAAATATAAGGATATTTCTGCCCTGTTTGTGCAATGCCTCTTCCCCAAATTAGGATTTTATTTGATTTTCTTTTGAGAAGCATTAATTCTATGCCATTTTATTATATTTTATGCATGCTTGCTGCTAAAGTTCTGTGTACTTATTGCCCTCTCTGAAAGGTTCAGAACCATTTCAACCCACTCCACTCCTTAATTTCAGGAGTTCTCACTCTGCATTTTGAGGAGAACACAGGTGCTCAAATAGCTGGCATTTTTCTTTGTATTGTGCCTTTCTAGCCAGTATTTATAAGGTCAAGAAGGCGGAGCATGCAGGATTATAGATGTGAAAGCTGATTGGTACTGAACCTTTTAGGCCTAATGTATCTTAGCTGCCATTCTTATAGTTGATGGAAAGAGAATTTAGTTTAGCTGTAGCAAGGAAAAACTGAATAACACTGAAAGCAAAATAGATTTTATTCTTAAAGATTGCACTTCTGGAAATATGTCTTTTACCTGTGTATGAAAGAACATTCAAACCTATTGTTGAGGATTATTTTAAATTTATAATCCCATCCTTTTCTTCCCATTCTCATTTATTGAGTAACCTCCCATGTGTGAGCACTCTGCTGGGTATTGGGTTACAACAGTAAACATTATGCTCCTTGTCCTCAGGGAGGCTACAACAGTTATTCTCAACCCTGCTTTTGCCATAGAAGGCTTTAAAAAGTCCAGAAGCTAGATTCCCTGCCCTAGAGATTCTGACTCAGTGGTTCTAAAGTAGGTAGGTAAGATTACTGACAAGTTAATAGGAAAGTACAGTTCTCTGAAGTGGGGTTATAGGATAGTTTGTAAGCATAGGTACGGAGCACCTAGCCTAGTCTTAGAACGTCAGGATTGATGGAGGGATGGGGAGAGTATGGGTGCAGAGGGAAAGGCAAAAGCCTATGTTGGTTTTTTCTGGAATAACATCTATAGCCTGCAAGAAGAGAGAACACGGGAAATTGGTAGTTTTTTGCGGGGAGCCTAGAAGAAGAGTCAAGGAACAGTGAGAAGTGAGACTGGAGAAGTAAGCAGGGATTCGTCAACCAAGGCAAGAAACGTGAATTTTATTCTGGAGACTATTGGGGTCAGAGAGCAATTGACGGGTTTTAAGTGGTGGAATGATATGATAAGATTTATTACGTTTTCACATAATCACTCCTGCTGCTCTGTGCAGATGGCTTTGAGGAGATAAGAATAGAATTTGAAGACTTTTACAGAAGTCTAGGCAAGAAGTGACAGTGGCTTGAATCAAGATAGTGGCAGGGGAGAGGAAAAGAAGAGGAAGCTTTAAGGAATATTTAGTTAGTAGCATATACGGAACTTGGTTAAGCATGTGTTGGGGGAGGTGGGAGACATGAATGTACCAAGACTAGGTTCTTAGCTTGGGGTGATGGGGTGGATGGAGGTACCGTTCACTAAGATGGGAACATGGGAAAACACAGAATTTGGCAGAGAAAGGTGATAAATTCACTTTAAACATTTTGAGTTTGAGGTGCAAGAAGTGCAGCTGTCAACTGGACATTTGGGACCAGGATCTGGGCTAAAGATAAAAGATTTGGGAGACATTCACATGTCAATAGTAAAAACTACGAGTGCATGAGATGATTTAGTGTGTATAGAGCGGGAAGGTCTGGGATAGAACCCTTAGAAGCACTAACATTTCAGGAAAAGATGAGAAAAGGGGGAAGCTTAGGAGCCTGAGAATGAGTGACAAAGGTAGGAGGAACATCAAGAGAGTGAGTTGTCACTTAAGAGAACTTTTTGAGAAGGAAGGAGTGATGATGAACAGGGTTAAATGTCACGAAGAGGTCAGTAAGCAGTCTCCATTTGCTTTAACGACAAGCATGCTGCGTCAGAAGGAAGCACAGCTGCATGGTGTGGAGAGAAGTGGGCTGAAGGATGTGAAGTAAAATAATCACGAGTGTGAGAAACCAGCAGGGTGGATGGTGGTGACCGGAGGTGGAGGGCTGGAGAGTTGTTAAGATGGGGAAATTTGGTCATGCTTTTCCTTCCTCCTGGAGTTACCACTCATTAAAAGCCCTCTGGGAGCCAGATTCTGTGCTGTGTGCTGAGAATAGATTCCAGTCCTCATGGATCCTAATTCCAGTGGAATAGCTACTCAGTAAATGTCTGCACTCCAGTGTTTATTGAAGCACTATTCACAATAGCCAAGATGTGGAATCAACCTCAGAGTCCATCAACAGATGAATGGATAAAGACACTGGTACACATACACAATGGAATGTTATATAGCCGCAAAAAGAATGAAATCCTGCCATTCGCAGCAACACGGATGGAACTGGAGAACATTATGTTAAGTGAAGTAAGCCAAGCACAGAAAGACAAATCTTGCCTGTTCTCACTCGTGCATATGTGGGAGCTAAATATTAAAACAATTAATCTCATGGAGACAGAGAGTAGAGTGATGGTTACCGGAGGCTGGAAGGGTAGCGGGGCAGGGGGATAAAATGGGGATGGTTAATGGGTGCAAAAATATCGTTAGATAGAATGGACAATCTTCGATAGCACAACAAAATGACTTTAATCGACAGTGAGTTAGGGTACACTTTAAAATAACGAAAAGAGTGGAATTGGAATGTTGCTAACACAAAGAAATGAAAACTGCCTGAAGTGATGGATACCCAATTACCCTGGTTTGATTAATTCACGTTGTATGCCTGTATCGAAACAGCACATGTACCCTATAAATCTATACAACTATTATGTACCTGTAATCATTAAAAATAAAAATTAAGGTTAATAAATGAATAGCAAGCAAAAATAATTAGAAGGGCTATAAAGGAAATAAGCGGCCGGGCGCGGTGGCTCACGCCTGTAATCCTAGCTCTCTGGGAGGCTGAGGTGGGCGGATCGTTCTGAGCTCAGGAGTTCGAGACCAGCCTGAGCAAGAGCGAGACCTCATCTCTACCAAAAATGAAAGAAATTAATTGGA
>CAUYSK010021122.1:0-23873 GCA_963575035.1 Avahi laniger
TCTGACATTTTACTTCGACACCTCTTTTTTTTTTGGTTTTTATTTTATTGTGAAGGTATATCCTCATTCTTTTAAATGCACATTTTGGCTTGATTTTTTTTTTTTTTTTTGAGACAAAGTCTCACTCTTTTGCCCGGGCTATAGTGCCGTGGCATCATTCTAGCTCACAGCAACCTAACACACCTGGGCTCAAGCGATCCTTCTGCCTCAGCCTCCAGAGTAGCTGGGAATACAGACATGCGCCACCATGCCAGGCTAATTTTTCCATATATTTTTAGTGGTCCGATTAATTTCTTTCTATTTTTGGTAGAGACGGGGTCTCGCTCTTGCTCAGGCTGGTTTCGAACTCCTGAGCTCAAACAATCCACCCGCCTTGGCCTCCCAGAGTGCTAGGATTACAGGCGTGAGCCACCGCGTCCGGCCTGGTTTGATTATCTTTCAATTTTTCTTTAAGAGCAGCTTTTGTGAAATCATGGATAAGTCAAAAATTCATACTATTTTTAAACATGAGTTCCATCGTGGAACCAGTGCAGCGCAGACAGCTCAAAATATCAGTGAAGTGGCCAGAAGAGGTGGCTCACGCCTGTAGTCCAAAGCAATGTGGAAGGCCGAGGCGGGTGGATCGCTCAAGGTCAGGAGTTCGAGACTAGTCTGAGCAAGAGTGAGACCCGTCTCTACCAAAAAAAAAAAAATAGAAAGAAATGATCTGGACAACTAAAAATATATATATAGAAAAAATTAGCCAGGCATGGTGGTGCATGCCTGTAGTCCCAGCTACTCGGGAGGCTGAGGCAGAAGGATTGCTTGAGCCCAGAAGTTTGAGGTTGCTGTGAGCTAGGCTGATGCCACGGCACTCACTCTAGCTAGGGCAACAAAGCGGGACTCTGTCTCAAAAAAAAAAAAAAAAAATATAAGTGAAGAAGAGACTGGAGAGGTAAAAGGTAATGGATGGAATAATTATGAAAAAAGTATTTGAGTAATTTAGAGATTTTCTTAAAATTACTTTTACTAATTTTTCTTTTTTGACAAATATACAAGCTTTTTCATTCAAAGGAATCAGTGGCAAATTTAAACATCAATTGCCAAGTGAATTGTATTTAACTCATGATAGTTTTGAGTCCGGGGCCCATGAAACATATGTAGCTCACACGTCTCTTTACCTTGGGAGCCTCATGGTGCACAGGCAACTCACACGGCCATGCTATAGCATATGTATTACGTGATGGGTGGGCCCCTGGGCAAAAGCACAGGAAACAATAAAAAATAACAAATTTTTCATTAAATTAGAAAGGATTGTTTTGTTTTCATTCTGTTTTTACAATAAAATTCTGTGGCCCCAAGGAAAAAATTTTTCTTTCTGTGTGGCAGTTAGTGTGTTTAAGCATTTTTGCATTTATTCTTGACCCTGAGGTTGCTTTTTTATCTGTTTTTTATAGTCAATATAATTTATGCAGATTATGTTTTTATGATTGCCATTTACATTTATTCTGTAGTAGATTAACTGCTCTAAAAATATATATTTTTGAGCTATTTCTTTTTCATCAGTTTTACTTATTCGTCTTATATCTTAGTCAGTGGAGCATGAGATGCATTTGGGTTATCTATTGCTTGTCTTTTAATAAGTACTTGACATTTAAATCTAGTGGAGTAACTTGAATCCAGATAACATTTTTGGATGATATATTTTCAAAAAAAAATGAAGAAAAAAATACCTTGATGATGGAATTCGGTTAGATATTGAGCTTTTAAAGCACTCTAGTAGGTATTTCATTGCAACTTTTTCTTTTAGGAAGTGGGTATTCTTATGATTCCCTGCAGTCCCTTAAATTTCAGGCTTTTTTCTCTATTTTTTTTTTTTAAAAGGTGTATCCCTACTTGACAGCACATTCAAGATTTGTGGTTTAGAAGTAATCTTCTTTTCCTCCAGAGTTAATATATATAAAAATACCTTGGCTAACTAATTCTAAGGAATGTGGGGTTTTTTTTTTTTGGTTCTGTTTCAGCGCATGATCTCTCACCTTTTGAAATTGAAAATTTGAAATTGAATGTTCTGGCAGTATCTGGTTTGTTTTCTTACTACTTTTAAATTTCTGAAAAAAGACATTAGAAAATATATAATTTGTGTTACAATTTGGCTAAAATTTGTACCACTTCAGGCTAATACCTTTGTTTCTGCTGACCATACTCAAATGTTAATCCTCGAAGCTGATTACTCCCAAAAAAAAATAGATCATGAAAGTAATACTTTTGATAGTTTTTGTTTCCTTTAGGATTATAAAATTGAACTTTTTAGTGTCTACTTTAGATTTTTAGCCACCTAACAGAATTCTCCTCTTCTTACTTTTTTGTTTCTTGATCAATAGTCTTTATTCATTTGTAAAAAACATTTACCGAGTTATCTAGTCAGTGCGCCAAGCACTTTTCTAGGGGCTGGAGATAGAAAGACACACTATTTCTATTAAGTATGTTCTTCCCTTTCTTCTTACTGCCAGCTGGGGCGGTTTTAGACACTTAGAGGAACTTGTAAGAAATTCGTTTCCCTAATAGAAGTGCCTTAGAACCAGTGAGAATAAGTGATAAAAGATAAATAAGAAAAAGATGTTACATCATGCTTCCAATTCATGTAGAATGTCTCAATTTATGAATAATCTGTAGATTTATGAACTAACAAGTTTGACTTTAGTTATAGCACAAGTGAGTAGAAATCGGTCTTTGTAGAAACATGGTACCTTCTTAGTTCATTGCTTAAAAACAATTATGTGTAGCCCTCCCTTTTTCTTTGATATTAGAAATGCTTAAAACTAATAAGCTATATGCTCATTTAATAATTTAGTATTAAGAACAAGTATTGCAAATAGTCTAATTTGATGTACATCTCCTAAGAATTTTTTTAGTGGCATTTATATATAAAATACTAAGATTTATTGTTTCAAATTTGACTATACTGGATTTTCAGTAAGAATCTTCAAAAAGTTAAGTATTTATGGAAAATGTTAAAATGACTTTATTGATGTATTAATAGACCTATAATACCCATTTGAGGTAGCATCTCAGCATTGCTGATTTTGCTAGCTTTGGTTTGAAATTTATTCTCTAGTGGTTGAACTATAAGTCCTGCAGTAGAATACTTATTTTTCTTCCCTTCTTAAAGTATCACATAGAAGAATGCTATCTATCAAAATAGATTAGGTAAAGTCCTATTGTGACATTCTTTTGACCCACCATCAGTAATAATCTCACAGAGGCTGCTCTTTCTTGTTTGAGTGATGACCTCATTTTGAAAGCGCCGTTAAATTTTTCTATATAAATGATACATTATCAAATTCAGAGTCATCATAAATTAACTCTTATAGCAAGAGGGATACCATCTTCCCCCAATGATTTCAAAATAATTTCTATTTAGAGAAATCTGTTTAGTCATTTCTGAGTATATATATTTTGGTTCTTCAATCAAAATAAAGAAATTGTATTCTGAAAGTGATCTGACTTGGGAGCTTATAAATTGATCCATTTATCGAGCCACTCTCATATTTAACTTGCCATGTAACCTGACTTAAAGACATTTGGTTTTTTAAATCTAAGCTCGTTGTGTTTTTAATATATATTCTGTAATGTGTTGATAAATAAAACAGAGGTTTGGAGGTGTTTAACTTAAAGCTTTTGCTGAAGGAGAAATTCTGAATTTAACCCAATATTAATCTGAACAACATATGATTTCTTGGGGGTTGTTTTTCAGTTTCAAAGTGAAGTGGGCCTGTAACCTTTTAAAAAAAAAATTATACCAAGTGTATGTCCTATTTCAAAATGAACCTCTTTCTTTTTGCCTGTATTTTTACTCAGCTGTATGTTATTACTGATTAGTATTCAAAAACTGAAGGAAAACTGGGAAATTTGGAAAATCATATCCTATTTATAATTTCTAAATGTTTGTTTCAAAGTTTTACTTAAATTTCATTAATTTGGAAATCTTAGATAATTTTCATGGTTTATATTGAGATATTAAACATGAAAAAGAATGATTTGTCAAGGAAATTGATTAGAAAAGACTAGAGGATGACTGTTTAATAAATAATTTTTAAATTACTTTTGTGGCACCTATTTTGCATCAGTAGGTACAATGAAAATGTATGTAATATAAGATAGCTCTGTACTAATTTTAAGCCCTTCTTATCTATTAAATAGCCACTCTTTAACAGCTCCAGCTGTGAAATAGTTCGTTAATCTATTTGGGTTTTTTGGACTCTTGAAAATACGTAATTAGATTGCATTTCTTGAGCTATTCTGTATTCAGATCTTTTTTCTAATTTGTGCTCTTTTTCTCTTACCATTCCTCATATACCTCCTCAATGTGATTATACTGTAAACTACTTTTTTTAGCCTGCTGATCTAAAAATATAGTATCCTCAAAACTAAAAGACTTTAGGACTTAAAATCTATTGGAAACTTAAAATGAAAAAATAGCTGCCACTTGGGCACATAAAGTACATTAATAGTTATTTATTTAATACCTCTTGTTAGATGGCAATTTCACTTCCTTGACTTCTTTCAGATTTCTTTTCTCATTTCTTTTAATTTTTGGAAATGATAGATTTGATGGTTAAATTCATAGGTTTTCTTTTCTTAGGCCAAACTGTTTTCATTTGTCATTTGTAAAGAATTCGATACATTTCTAAGCAGAAGGGTTAGCTCATTCTTTTCATCTTCAGGCTTTTAAAAATATTTAGTCTAAATGTTGTTAGGTAATGGAATAACCATTCCTTTTCAGCTTTTGGTATGTTTCCAAACTGGCTGACAGAGCCAGGAGGAAGTGAAAACATTAAAATACTAACTTTGGTTGGTTGCTACCTTCTTAGTGCTGAGGCTATAACCTTTGTTGATTGATTGGTAGAGAACAAGAGAGCACAATCCTCGTTCCACTAACAGGTAAGGAACCCTTGTGATAACGAGTTGGTGTGAGAGGGAGATTACCTGATGACATTTTTTTCTTAATTTATACCAAAATATAACATGTCCCAGAAATAGGACACTGTGACTGACTATATTCCATAGAACAGGGATATGTAGCACCTTTATATTTAGAATAAGATTTGAAATTTAATAGGGATGTATCACTCTGTGCCACAAAGTATAATTGATCTGTTTTCCAAAGGCAACACTGTTAAAATTAATCATGCAGTCCCTAAAACTTTAAATACGTATCTGCCTATCTTATTCTCCTTTCAGCTTTTCCTTGATCAGATGCTATGTGCTTTGAACTTCCTTCTCTTATTTACCTTATTCCTATAATAAAGCTAACTATTTTCTAGTATCTTTGTCATCATCTATTATTTGGTTATGTCCTGCTGCTTTAATTTCTACATTGTAGACATTAATGATTATTCTTGGTTCTTCTTTACCCAAAACAAAATGATTATGCATTTTAAAAAAGATTTTGAGTCTGTATTACTTATGTCCACTATTCTGCCCTCCCAGTTTTAAAGATGAGTACTTGAGGAATAAACCTTTTCAGTGACAGTAGTCATAACTTTTATGAAATGCAGATTTAGTTTTATATTGCTATAATATGGGACTATAGTGTGATTAATTCTTTAAATTAATAAGGACTTGAAAACCAAGAACAAATTCAGCTTCTTAGACATTCCCAAAGTTTAGTTAGCATTCCTGTTAATATACTTGATTTTTCTGTTTCTACTTTTCAATTCATCATCTTCTCTTTGATAGAAGAATTAACTGGGACTCCTCCTTTGATATATCTGAGGCTGAGTGCCTTTTTCCTGTCCCTTTAAGACAACTATGATCTTGTTCCCAGTTCCCATTTATTATTTTTTAACTCGGTCTTCCACTCGAAGTTGAGTGGTTTGTCACAGAGTGTGTTATGGCTTAGATCAATACAGGTCCCTTCTTAATGGTTACTGAGGATTTAGTCATTTGTGGTGACAGACTTCTAAAATACAAATTAAGAAGATACTAAAGAAAGTATGCCCAAAGGTAGCTCCTTTTTATCCTGAGGATAAGCCATTACAAAATCAAATGACCAGAGAATGTAATTTCTTAATAAGAATTTTTTCTTAAATCTATATTCAGCTCTCTATTTCAGTGCTTCTCTCCTACCAGAGGTGCAAGGAGTGATCCTAGAACCACAGATACAGCCAAGACCACGGAGAGCTTTTGACGTCAGGGGTCCACTTTCTCCACTGAACCCTTGGAGGCAGAATATCCAGCTTCTGGAGAGAGTGGGAAAGGATAATAAACAAGTGGGTGCTTTCCATTATTTACTTGGGTTTATTTATAGATTGGAGTGTCCTTCCATTGCCCATTTAATTCTGTTTGTAAACTCCTTGGGTTCATATAGGAACCAGGTGGGGCTGCAATCTGTTTACTTTTCTAAGAATGCTAACTAGTTTACTTTTCTAAGAATGCTAACTAGTGCCCATTCAAAAAAGAGATCTTAAAGTTTATTTAATTTTCTCTCCAGATAATCAAGCAGTGGATAATTTGGGGCACATGATCTGGTGAATGCCTGTGTAGTCCACAGGAATTTTAAAAAGGGAATATTTACCAGTTTTGGCCTTTATGGTATTAGTGGACTTCTAAGTGCTCTTTTATATTCCAGTAATTTAAAAGTTTTCTGTATTTCATCTTTGGGCAAGCCGGACATTTGAAATCTAATTTATATAGTCAGATGTCCAGGTATTATCCTACCCTGTTAGTGAGAACTTTTTGGTCTTTTTCCTACCTTAAACGTTAGGACTTCATATTAGATCTTTTAAAAGATACAATGATAGTACTGTTATGGTTTTACTGTCAAGTCTAGGCTTCATTCTTTAATAAAATAAATGTGAATGAATATAAGTTTCAGGATATAATATCCCTGAAAGCTATGGTTAATATACTCAAAAGTAGTATTTTCGTCCCTAGGAATAATACTATTTGTGGCAAAAGAGCCTTGTCCTAGATATTTCCCATGGCATTAAGATAGTTTCTCTTAGTTTCTTTGATGCCAATGGTAGGATTTGATTGCAGGAAGTTCTTATCATCTACAGTGGGTAGAATGTGAACTTGTTGACTTTGGCAAGTTTTCATTTTTCCTTGGTGGATTCCTTCTGTGACTCCAGGTATCTTGGGAGACCGGTTTATTTGTTCTCTAATTGCCCAGATTTCTTTCAACTGGTAAAACATCATACTTCTTCAGCAAAAGGAATTCTTCTAGCAGAGCCTTCATGGATGATATCTCTCACACATGCCAGCACCTGCAGTTTGGAAGGCAGTGGTGAATGGATCCATGCAATATGTCTAGAAGACACAAGGATGAGCGAGCCACCTGATCTTGTCATTTATAAACTTTAAGATTTACTGTGGTTTACTCTTGATCTGAAAATGGAAAGGCTCAAATAATGAAATAATCTTTTCAGATTGGAATTTTACCTGGCCATGAAAATATTCCTTTCTATTCAGAAGACTGAAATAGAGGAAGCTTGAGAGACTCCTTTCTTTTAAAAGCGGCTCTCTGTATCTATTTCACTTAAAAGATTTGTGAGATTGAAAATCGCCTTAATGAAGTAGGCAGACTTTTTTTTTTTATCTAAAGTAGTATAGGAAGTCCAAAACACTTAATGAAATAGTTTTTTGTTGCCTGACACTGAAAGGAACTAAATAAAGGGTGAACTTTTTAATAATTCCAAAATTACTTTTAATATTATGATAATACTCTTTTAGCTCATCTTTGCTTGTCTTTAGGCTTATTATTTGTCAAATCAATAAAGATGCTAGTAGAGAAGTACAAGAGATACTTTTTGAGATCAAAGTAGCTTTGTCTTCTAAAGTAATAAATACTTGGTAAACTTGAAGTATTTCTGCACTGAAGGCATACTAAAGTTTGAATGATACTGTCAACAAAGCAGTTTATAGAGCAAAGGCAATTAGTATTAGAGTAATCCTGTTAGTGTGAATAAATATTACAGAATAGTTATCCAAGCTATCAATTAATTGATAGAAGTAGTTATCAAAATGTTTCTATTTCTCTCTCTAGTATCTATTAACTGGTCAGTCAAAAGCTATTAAAGAAAATTTTTAAAGTCACCTGATGCTGCCAGTTTGTTTACTTTGGTATAAATTTTAAGAATCAAAATTATAGATTTATTGTTATGGAAGCAACTAAAATGTTTTAGGAATCTCAAAGATTTTAGAAGCCACATTTGCTAGAATGTGGCCTTTAGTCTTTCTTGCCTATCTATGAGTACTGTTTTTTTCCTCATTAATTATAAATAAATTTTTGTTAGTACTTAAGTAAGTTTGAAATATCAATTGGAACTAAATTTCCCCAGAGAGCTCTGAATTCCAAAAAATGATACAGCTTTTTATTCCTGACTTGTTTTTATTAAATGTTAATAAGACAGTTGGTTTATAGACACATATAAATTAAAAAACAATTACTCAGCATTATAGAAAGAACTCAGAGAACTAAAAGTGAAATTCGCTCAGAAATTAAGTTAGTTGAGTTCTTTGAATCACAGTACAAACCAGTTTATGGCCTGTGAGATTATTAGCTTTTTGTTTCAGCTTTGAAGATGAAAAGTGATTTAATCTCTTAATCTCATGCCTTGATTAAATTTTAGCTCTGTTCCTTAAAGTGTGCAAAAGAAATGTAAGTGCATTTCTATTCATCTCATGCCACTAAACACTATTTAAGTGAAACTTTTTGTATATTAATGTGAACTGATTTGTTTATTTAAAATTTTATTTTGATGCATTTTCCATTTAGAGTTTTTTATATTTCTTGTCATAATGTGCAGCCCTATATTTTTCAGTGTTTATTTTATGAATATTAATATAATTAATATAAGCTATTTTTTTCTAGAATGACTAATTGTATAATATTGTATTATGTGATCAATTGAAAACTAATAAATATTTTCTCCATGAAAAAATGCACTTACTGAAAAATGGCTTATTTCTGTTTCAGGAGTAGAAAGTGAAAACTGCAACAGTATTTTAAAGTGTATATTAATTTTATATGTCTTCCTCTGAGTACTTATATATTCTATTCTGTATAATTTTTTTGAGAAAAAAACTTTTTTTAAACTGTTAAAATGATTCTTCATGGGGTCACTAGCGACTGTATGAAATAGGAGATCTGTTAGTTTGTTTTTGCATTTTCCTGATTAGCGTTGTCTTAACTTCAGAATTAGATCTTTTTAGATGCAATTTTTGTATGTCAGTTTTGCAAGCCATTTAAATTCTCTTGAGTTAATATTGTAAATGTCAGGAGTAATTTGGTCAAATCTTTTAAAGCTAGATTGATCAAAATATAACCCCTTACAGTTCCTTTACCCAGAAAAAGAACATTTGAAAATAATGGCTGATTGGAGAAACCCAGTTCATGAGAGCTATAAACAAGAGAAGAAAAATGTTTTGTATTTTAGTGTTCTGCTTGTAACTGTAGGAGAAACCTTGACTTCAGAGTCTCTTACTTTTAACTTTGTTGAGACAGCATGGAAAAGGGTAAAATGTAGTTTTAATGATTCCTGTCTTTACAGCTACATAAACTTACTACAATGAAGCCACAGGAGAAATTTGCCTTTTCTATGCAGGACCTGTTAGAAGCAAGAGGATTCCTTATGGATTTGAAGAAAAATTACATAAGAACTGGACTCCAAAAATTAAAAATAAACATTGAGATGGGGTCCTAGGAAAGAAGTAAAAATTGAATTAATGACAACCTGTGGGTTAAAATGAAATAATTTGGTTCCCCAAAGAAATTATACTCTGAAAAAATAAAAATTGTAAAAGGAAATTATAATTTAGAATACCTATTGCATTGGTAGTGGGGGGAAAGGAAACTAAAATTCTTGGATTTATTTACCTGGTAAGTTTGGAAAAAGATGAGTAAAGATGCTGTGAACAAAATTTTGGTTTTAGGATTAAAGCTATTAAAAGTATAAATATATTTCAATGGAAAGCCATATTTTACTTGAGTGCCAAAAAACTTAAAAACTTTTCTTATATGTATATAGAAGTATGGGGTTGGAGGTTAAAAAATATCCAGCACTGAAAACTTGAAAAATATTGCAAGAATAATGGTGAAATGAATTTTAAACTGTTAATTTTTTTAAACATGGACTCTTCCTTACATCACCAATAGCCTTCAAAATAAAAATGTTATGGAATGATGAACTTGGCTTACCATTTTATCTTTGAGGTATAAGAACGTAGGCTTATGGTTTCACCAACATTGATTATATTAACTATAATATAAAAGTCTGTTTTGATTGTTCTTAAGTGAGGAAACAAAGGGTTTTATGGGTAGCTTCTGTGTTAAAAAAGTAAATAATCACAGTCAGTGTGACTGCAAAGTACTGACCTTACAACCTGTTGTAATTTCCTTTACTGTATTAAAACAGTTGAGCAAAATGTCAGTGCTTAGATGTCCTAAACAATTTTTTTATTTTTATTCAGGTATTTTTGTTTCCCATTTTAAAATATTTTATATTAATTTAGTTCTAAAATGTAAAAGATTCATGTTTGAAAAATAAGCACATAGGTGCTCTGGGAATTTTTTCCTGACAACATGTACATCGAAGGTAATTACATTACTGCAGTAAAAATGTTAGGGAACTTTGAAGTATGCATCGGAGTTTTCAGGAATTATGAACAAAGGGATCTCTGCTCAAGAGGTAAGGCATGGCATAGGTAGAAAAATGTTCAAAATATGTTCACTGTAATGTCTGATAAAGTAAACTTACAACAGATACCCGTGGGTTTTCAGACGGAAGTAGAATTAGGAAAACAATTTTTCTTCTAACTCCCCCAGAGGAGAGAAATTGATAAACCACAAATTTGTTTTTGTGTGGCTTTGAAGTGCATTTAGAAACATATTCACAAACATTCTACCCTTGGTATATGTAGCCTGCGATATTCTGAGGTATCCCCTCCCCTTACTCTTCTAGTGTTTATGATCCATATTTAACTTAATATTTCTCAAACCTAAGCGCTATAAAAATACTGTAGTTTGCATGGAAAGTTGAGTGTGTATTTCATGAGATTATTACCAGGCTTTATTTTGGCTGTGGATGTCTATTTTTATTAAATGCTACCTAGAACTTAGAAAACAATCGCTTAACTAATTTTATTTTGATTTGAGAAATGTAAGGAATTTTATAAATAGTCACACTGTAACTCAGGAATCTTTTATTAAAGATCAAGAAATAATGTTGCCTAGTATTTAAAATCATTGACAGGAAAATGTTATTATTTTCTAAGGAATATTAAGTAGGTTCAAAGAGTTGAGTGTTAGTATATTACTTAGTATATCTCGAAACAAAGGAAAATGCACTATTGAATATGGATAAGATAGGAAATGCATCAGGATTTTTTTTCTAGAATTACCAGTATACTCAGAGGATAACTAACATAGAAAACAATCTTTCATCATATTTTTGAATTCTTTTTATAAGAACTGGTTGTGGACATTTGGCTTTTACTTAAAATAATTTGCTGTTGATTCACTTTCCCCTTTATGGTAATGATAATGTCTATATGAATTATTGATAGAATTTACCATTTTATGCGCTAGCTGCTTCCGTGTTCAGGATACTCTTATAGTAAGAAGTTGATCCAGAATTTGCTCTTATGCCATTCTTTATTTGAAAATTACCTTGGAATTTTCTAATTTAGCACCCTCATTTTATGTATAATTGATGTCCAGAAATACCACATACATTTCTAGTATCACACTGTTTTTAAACAAATTATCGTTAGGACTCAAGTCTCTTGACTACCTCCTCTGAGATATGTACCTCTGTACTGCCTCCTCTGTCGATCCTAGTTCTGGACAACAAAGTGTGTCTGATCCCCTTCAGATACAACAGTTTTTGAGATAACTGTTAATTCCCCATCAATTCCAAGCCCAAGTTTTCTGCATATTAATCCCCATGTTCTTAACTCTTACTCAGGTGACATGGTTTTGTGGTCCTAAAAGGTTTTGTAGATACTCTCTGAACATAATTCAGTTTCTTTTAGTGTGTGTCACTGAACCAACACATTACAAATATGTTCTTCTTGGGCTATTACTACACATGGCCTTATGTTGTGATTGGCCTTGGAGTCTCATACCTCTTTGTCCTTACATATTTATCCAGTAAAGTGGGTGCTTAATTTTATGCATATCGAGATTCTCCTAGGCAAAGAAATAATACAATGATATGCAAAATATTTTGTTTTTAAAAATTAGACTAGTACTCTGTTTTATGTAGAGTCTGTATAATGTGTATCCTTTAGTAAAGGAAATTGACTCAACATTAA
The DNA here is from genome assembly GCA_963575035.1 of Avahi laniger. Taxonomy (NCBI): domain Eukaryota; kingdom Metazoa; phylum Chordata; class Mammalia; order Primates; family Indriidae; genus Avahi; species Avahi laniger. The sequence continues at coordinate 12,301 of CAUYSK010021122.1, forward strand.
TAGAACCTTGGGAAATCATAGATACAAAAGTGCAATCTCTGTTTAAGTTACTTTTGGTTTGCTTAATTCTGACTTAACTATAAATTCTATCTTAAATGATTTGTGTAATACAAAATATTGTTTTTCAGGTTGCACTTAACTAATTTAAGGGTAACCAAGCCTGTTGGAGCCCAGCTGTTGCCACATGACTGGCATTGAAAAGAAAATAAACTTGTGTTTAGTAACATAATTAAAATTAGTGGAAAAATTTGGGAAATATACCAAATGGCAGAAGATGGTGAAGAAGTAACCCAGGAAGTCTTGAGAAAGTGGCCTAAGTTCTAATGCAAGCATAGTCTTGTGTTGCATCTTGAAATATAGTGCAGACACTCTGCTATAGCAACATTGTTTTGGTACACCAGTATTTTTAATTACCATTTAAAACATTGAGCTTTTTTCCCCTCAAATCTTAAAATGAGCTCCAGGAAGACATGAGGTATCTGTTTAATGATTACATGTGCATCTAAGGGTACAAGTATCTCTGGAAACACTGGTTGAGAATAGGGTGTATTCTGTCTTACCTGACTTAGAAAGAATTTTGGGGAAAATAAGGAAGAAAAGAGCAAACATTTATATGCCTACTCTGCACTTTTGCTAGGTGCTTTATATATGTTTATCTAATTGAGCTTAGCTAAACAGAAAGGTGATCGTTTTCCCATTTTATACATAAAGATGCTGAAGCTTGGAGGTTACAAAGTCAGCCCAACAGCATGTAATCATAAGTGACGAAGATGGCATTTGAAAGCAGATCTGTTGATCTAAAGAATTTTTTAGACCATTGCCAAATATTTCTGCCAAAAGAATGCATATTCTCAGGAAAATTTCCTATAGAACCTCCGTGTCTAAAGTAGGAGGAAAAAAGGGTTATTTTACTTAGTGTGTAGTTTTTAATAGACTTTTTAAAAAGAGCAGTTTCAGGTTTATAGACTAATTAATCAATAAAAGCAGAGTTCCCATTTACACTCCTTCCCTCTCACATAGTTTTCCCTGTTACCATCTTGCATTAGTGTGGTACTGTTTTATTTCAACTTCCCCACTTAAAGTCAGCTAATGTGGTACATTTGTTATAACTGATGAACCCGTATTGATACATTATTAACTAAAGTCCATAGTTTACATTATGATTCACATTTTGTGTCATATACTTTTATGGGTTCTGCCAAATGCATGTCATGTATTCACATTATTACAGTATCATAGGGAATAGTTTTTAACTGCCCTAGAGATGTCCTGTGCTCTTCCTATTTGATTGATTGCTGGATCATATGGTAAGCCTATGCTTAGCTTTGTAATAATACAGAGACTGCCAAACTAACAAAGTGGTTGTACCATTTTGAATTCCCACCAGCAATGAATGAGTTCTCTTGCTTCACATTCTCACCAACATTTGCTGTTGTCAGTGTTTGATTGTAGCCACTCTTTAGAATGTATGGTGGTATCTCATTGTTTTAATTTACAGTTCCCTAATGATGTTGAACATCTTTTCAAATACTTTCCATCTTGATTAATCTGCACTATCTGCTCATTTTTTATCCATTTTTACAATCAGTTGTTTTTTTGTTTAGTTTTAAGAGTTGTTAGTATATTTTGGATACCAGTCCTTTATCAGATATGTGTTTGGCACATATTTTCTCTGAGACTGTGGCTTATCTTCATTCTCCTAATAGTGTCCTTTGCAGAGGTGAAATTTTAATTTAATAAAGTCTGCCTTATTAATTTTTTTCGGTAGGTCATGATTTTGGTGGTGTATCTGAAAATTCGTTGTCAAATCCAAGGTCACCTAGATTTTCTCCTGTACATTCTTTACAAATGTGTTTTTTTCCCTTTTTATTAATAATTTTGTTTTGCATTTAGATCCATGGCCTATTATTTTGAGTTAATTTTTGTGAAAGATGGAAGGTTTGTGTTTAGATTTTTTTTTTCTTTTATCTTTTTTTTGGTTCAGAAGTGGGCATGTGATGTCTAGTTGTTCCAGTACCATTTGTTGAAGACTTTTCTTTCTCCACTGATTGCCTTTGCTCCTTTTTCAAAGGTCAGTTGACTATATTCATATGATTCTGCCTCTGGGCTCTTTATTCCATTCCGCTGATCTGTTCTTTTGCCAGTACCATACTGTCTTGAATACTGAGGCCTTTTGGAAAGTCTTGAAGTTTGGGTAGTTTAAGTCCTCTGATTTTGTTCTTCTTCAGTATGTTGCTGAGCATTCTGGATCTTTTGTTTTTCCATATAGACTTTCAAATCGGTTTGTGTATATCCATAAAATAACTTGCCGAGATTTTGATTGGGATTGCTTTGAATTCTAAAGATCAAGTTAGGAAGAACTGGCATCTTAATATTAAATCTTCCTATCCATAAATATGGAATATTTCTCTATTCAAATCTTTGATTTTTCATGAGCATTTTAGTTTTTTTCATATAGATCTTACATGAGATCATATTTTATTAGATTTATACCTAAGTATTTCATTTTTTTTGGTGTTAATGTATATGATATTGTGTTTTTAATTTCAAATCCTAATTGTTCACTGCTGGTATGTAGAAAAGCAGTTGACTTTTTTATACTAAATTTGTATCCTACAGCTTTGCTGTAGTCACTTATTAGTTGGCAGGAGTTTTTTCGTTGATTCCTAGGAATTTTCAACATACACAGTCATGTTATTTGTGAACAAAGTTTTATTTATTCCTTTTGAGTCTCTATACCTTTCTCGTCCTTTGCTATTGCACTAGCTAGAACTTTCTAGTATAATGTTGAGTAGGAATGGTGAGAGGAGACATTGTTGTCCTGTTGCCAGTTTTAGGGGGAAAGCATCTAGTTTCTCACCAATAAGTATGGTGATATCTGTAGGTTTTTGGTAGATATTCATCATCATATTGAAGCTTTCTTCCTTATTTGCTCAGTTTGTAATTGCGAGTGGATGTTGGATTTTGTCAAATGGTTTTTCTACATTTATTGATATGATCAGATGATTTTTCTTTAGCTTGTTAATGTGTGATGGATTATGAATGTCAAACCAGCCTTGCATCCATGGAATAAATCGCACTTGTCATGCTATAGAATTCTTTTTATGCATTATCAGATTTGATTTGCACATATTTCATCAAGAACTTTTGCATCAGTGTTCATGAGAGATACTGGTTTGTAATTTTCTTGTATTGTCTTTGTCTAATTTTGGTGTTAGGGTAATACTGGCCTCATAGGATGAATTAGGAATTGTTCCCGGTTTCAACTTTCTCAAGGGATTGTAGAGAATTGGTATCATTTCATTAAATATTTGGCAGAACTCACTGTTGAGTGAGTTGAGTTGAGTTCTGCCAAATATTTAAGGGGCCTAGTGCTTTCTGTTTGGGAAGATTATTAATTATTGATTCAATATCTAATAGATACAGACTTATTCAATTTATCTGTTTCTTCTTGTGTGAGTTTTGTTTGGTAAATTGTATCATTCAAGGAATTGGTCCATTTTATCTAAGTTATCAAAATTTGTGGGATAGACTTGCTTATAACACTATTTATTATACTTTTTTTTTTTTTTTTTTTTTTTGAGACAGAGTCTTACTCTGTTGCCCTGGCTAGAGTGAGTGCTGTGGCATTAGCCTAGCTCACAACAAACTCAAACTCCTGAGCTGAAGCGATCCTACTGCCACAGCCTCCCGAGTAGCTGGGACTACAGCCATGCGCCACCGTGCCCGGCTGATTTTTTCTGTATATTTTTAGTTGTCCAGATAATTGCTTTAGTAGAGACGGGGTCTCGCTCTTGCTCAGGCTGGTCTTGAACTCGTGAGCTCAAACAATCCGCCCACCTTGGCCCCCCCAGAGTGCTAGGATTACAGGCGTGAGCCACTGCGCCCAGCTATTATACTTTTAATGCCCATGGGATTGGTAGTGATGGCACGTCTTTCATTTGTGGTATTTTTTTGTGTTTTTTATTAGTTAGCCTTGCCAGATGTTTATCAGTTTTATTCATTAGAAAGCTAGATTTTGATTTTGTTTTTTTTATTTTTCTGTATTTGCCTGTTTTTGGTTTCATTGATTTCTGATCTAATTTTTTTTCTTCTGTTTGCCTTAGGTTTATATTGTTTGTCTCTAGATTTCCTAAGACAGAAACTTAGATGATTAATTTTGGGTTTTTCTTTTTTCTAATATTCATTGCTATCAATGTCCCATTAAACCCTGTTTTTGTTGCATTTCAAAAATTTTGAAAATTATATTTTTATTTTCATTTAGTTTGAAATTTTTTTCTTAATTTTTTTTTTTTTTTTGAGACTGAGTTTCACTCTCTTGCCTGGGGCGAGTGCCGTGGCATCAGCCTAGCTCACGGCAACCTCAAACTCCTGGGCTCAAGCAATCCTACAATCTCAGCCTCCCGAGTAGCTGGGACTACAGGCATGAGCCACCATGCCCGGCTAATTCTTTTTTTCTATATATATTTTTAGCTGTCCAATTAATTTCTTTCTATTTTTGGTAGAGACGGGGTCTCGCTCTTGCTCAGACTGGTCTTGAACTCCTGAGCTCAGAACGATCCGCCCGCCTCGGCCTCCCAGAGTGCTACGATTACAGGCGTGAGCCACCGTGCCCGGCCTAGTTTGAAATATTTTGAAATTTCTCTTGATAGACTTTTTCTTTAACCTGTGTGATATTTAGAAGTGTTTTAAAATTTTTAAGTATGTTGGGGTTTTTTTTAGTTACCTGTAAATATTTGTTATGTATTACTGATTTCTGTTTTATCTATTGTGGTCTAAAAGCATGGTTTGTATTCTTTCACATTTGTTATTACGTGTTTTTGTTGTTGTTTTTTGCCCAGAATATGGTCTATCTTGGTGAATGTTCATGTAAGCTTGAGATGAATTTGTATTTTGTTGTTGGATGAAGTAGCCTATAGATGGAAGTTAGATTTGGTTGGTTGATGGTGCTGTTCAGTTCTTGTATCCGCAACGATTTTCTGCCTGCTGGATCTGGAAATTCCTGATAGAGGAGTGTTTAAGTCTTTAATAGTGGATTTGTCTGTTTCTGCATACATTTCTGTCAGTTCTTGCCTCACATATTTTGATGCTCTATTGTTAGATATATATATATTAAGGATGGTTATGGCTTCTTAGAGTATTGACTCCTTTATAAGTGATTAATACTCCTCTTTCTCTGTGATAATTTTCCTTGTTCTGAAGTCTTCTTTGTCTGAAATTAACATAGTGATTCCTGCTTTCTTTTTATTAGTGTTAGCATGGTATATATGTCTCTGTCCCTTTACTTATAATCTGTATGTGTTTTTATATGTAAAGTGGGTTTCTTGTAGACAGCATACAGTTGGGTCTTTTATTTTTTTTAATCCACTTTGATAGTTTCTGTCTTTTAATTGGTAATTTAAACTGTTCACATTTAAAGCGATCATTTGATATAGTTGGATTAATATCTATCTTGTCTATCTTGTTTGTCAATTTTCTATTCATTGCCTTCATTGCCCTTTTTTAAAATTTATTTTGCTTTCTACTTTTTTGCCTTTCTGATGTTAATTGAATATTTTATATAATTCCATTTTTCTCTTCTCTTAGCATATCAATTATATTTTTTTAAAGATTTGTTTTAGTTTTTGCTGTAGAATTTGCAATGCAATATACATTTATGACTAATCCATGCCTTCAAATAATACTTAATGCTGCTTCATGGCTAGTGCAGGTACCTTTTAACAAGAATATTCCTAGTTCCTCCCTCCCATCCCTTGTAACATTGCTATGTTTCATTTTACTTTTCTGTAAAATATAATCATCCAATATATTGTTGCTGTCATTATTTTGAACAATCTTATATATCAATTAAAATTTTCTTAAATAAAAGTTTTGTTTTATCTTTTTCTATTCCTGTCTAATGCTTTTTCTTTCTTTGTGTAGATCTCTGACCTGTATTATTTTCCTTCTCTCAAGAACTTTTTTAAACATTTTTTTTCAAGACAGGTCTAGTAGCGACAAATTCTCTCCATTTTTGTTTTGTTTGAGAAAGTCTTTTTTTCTCTTTTGCTTTTTAAAAATTTTGCTGCATACAGAATTGTAGGATGGTGGTTTTTTCTTTTGACACTTTAAATCACTCATCTCCTTGCTTGTGTGGTTTCTGGGAAAATGTCTGATGTAATTCTTAACCTTATTCCTCAATAAGTAAGGGTCTCCTTCACCACCACTTGGGACTTCATTCAAGATTTTTTCTTTGCCTTTGATTTTCTGTAGTTTGAATATGCCATGCCTACATACAGATTTTTCGTATTTACTCTATTTGGTGTTCTCTGAGCTTCCTGCATCTGTGATTTGATATCTATTATAAATGTTGGAAAATTGTCAGCCATTATTTCTTTAAATACCAATGATCCTTGACTTATTATGGTTTGGCTTACAGTGTTTTGACTTTACCATGTTGAAAAAGCAATACATGTTCAGTAGAAACTGTACTTCTTTGGTTATGCTGGGCAGCGGCAGCAAGCCCCAAATTCCAGTCAGTAACGCATTTTGACTTAAAATATTTCCACTTACAGTGGGTTTATCAAGACATAAGTTGAGGAACATCTTTATCTGTTTCTTTTTTCCTTTTCCTTTTTGGATTCCCATTATGTGTGCATTTTACCTTTTTAAATTGTTCCACAATTTTGGAATACTCTGTTCCTTTTTATTTTTTATGTGCTTTTCAGTTTAGGAAGTTTCTATGGACATATCTTTAAGGTTGCTGATTCTTTCTTAGGCTGTGTCCTATCTACTGATGATCCTGTCAAATGCATTCTTCATTTATGTTAACTGTGTTTTTTGTTTTTAGCATTTCCTTTTGATTCTTATATTTTTTTGAGACAGAGTCTTGCTCTGTCACCCAAGCTAGAATGCAGTGATGTGATCATAGCTCACTGTATAATAATTCCAACTCCTGGGCTCAAGCAGTCCTCCTGCCTCAGCCTCCTAAGTAGCTAGGACTACAAATGTGTGCTAATTTTTAAAATGTTTTGTAGAAATGGAATCTTGCTATGTTTCCCAGCCTGGACTCAAACTCCTGGCCTCAAGTGATCCTCCCACCTTGGCCTCCCAAAGTGCTGGGATTACAGATGTGAGCCACTATGCCTGGCCTATCTTAAGAGTTTTCTTCTCTCTGCTGATGATACATTGGCATGTTGTTTACTTTTTCCTTTAGAGCCCTTAGTGTATTAGTAGTTATTTGAAATTGTAGGGCCTAATAATTAGAAAATATCTGCCATATCTGAATCTGATTTTGATGCTTGTTTTGTATCATCAGACTTTTTTTTTTAACCTTTTGGCATGCCTGTAAGGTTTTTGTGTGTGTGCATGTGTCAAAAGCTAGATATGATGTATTGGGGGAAAGGAACTATGATCAGTAGGCCTTCGGTAGTGTGAGGTTTTTATGTTGATCTGGCTAAGGTTTAGTCTATGTTTGCTGTTTGCTGTAGGTGTCAGAGGCTAAGATTTCTATAGTGTCCTTGATTTTATCTACTCTTGTCTTTGAATTTCTCTGGAGGCTTCTTTTTAAATAGAGCCTGAGCCTTGCTATCTTTCAGTTGTAATTCCCTGTTGTTATACAGAAGCCCTGTTGGTGTGGTGTTATGATGGGGGAGGAGAAGTATCCTGTAGTACTATGATTAGGTCTTAGGTTTTTAGTGGGACATTGCCCCTGGGCTTTCACCTTTGCAAAGGCTTTTTACCTTTTTCCCCCCTTAGGTGGGACAGAAAAGCTAGAGAGCCCTTGTGGAATTGGATATTTGCCTTCCTCCATTTGGTTAGGCTTCGGTATAACCCATGTTGGTTGGCCGCTGGTAAAATAGTTTTCCTTAGGGGCAGTCCTTTGCTAAGGATGAGAGAATGCTCTGGGAATATTTGAACATGGTTACTTTCCCCTTCCTTTCTCTTTTTTTGCCCTGAGAACCTAATGGGATGTGTGGAGTTAAAAATCATGGAGGTGTGATTTGCCGCAAGTGTTTATCCGTGAAGCTAATAGCTAATCCATACTCAGACTCTAGCAATTAATTATCCTTTAAGTTTTTCTACCAGTTGTTGGCTTCAGCAGTGATTTCTGCTTCTGATAAGCTGTGATTTTTTTTGTATTTGTTTGTTTCTCCAGTTTTGGGAGCAGCAGTTTAATCTGTGACTTCAATTCTCTGATAGATCTAACAAGGTTGTTGATTTCCAGTTCAGCTTTTTTCTTGTTATGTGGACAGGGGTGACAGCCTCACTTGTTGAACTGGAAACTGGACGTCAGTATGCATTTTTAAAATGTTTGAGTTTGCCTTTAATTTTGTTTGAGTCCTAACACTTAGGAGTCTGTTGCTCTTCTAGGAGTTTTCTAAACCACTATAGTTATTTAATTTGATTCATTTAATCTTTATTGAGCATCTACCTACTGAATTTCATGCATCTTTCCAAGTGTTGGAAATATTAAGATGCTTCTACTCTCATACTTCTTTTTTCAAAGGCTTTTTTTCATTGTTCTCTAGAGCTTGGATCTCTTATGTCTTATTAAAGATTTTGTGCCTTTAAGTATTTTTTCTCTTTCCTCTATTAGCAAGTCGTTTTGTCTTCTAGGTCATTCCCATGAATATCTAATTACACTTTTATATATCATCCTAAGGAAACCACCTTAACCCTTTCCCCATACTCTAACTTCTGCAATCTCTGCTCACGTTCATTACTAAGATTTGTCTATTTACATTGTCACAATTTTTCACATTTTGTTTACTTTTCAATCTATTCCATTCTGCTGTTGCTTCTAATACCAGTATGAATGCTCTTGTCAGAGTCATCATGGGACTCCCTGTTGCCAAATCCAGTGGACAGTTATCTGCTCCTTCTTAACTTGACCTTTTAACAGAATTCAATGTAGTTGAAAACTCCTACCTTCTGACAGTACCCATTTTTAGGCTTCCATAAGTCTGATTTTCCTCCCAGCCTTTGCTTTTTAGTTGCTGGTACTCTTTCTCACTATTTTATGCAACCATGAATGTGCTTCAAAGCTCAGTCCTTGAAGTTTTTCCTTAACTGCTTCTCCCTTTACACTTAGATGGTCTTATCCATTCCCATGGCTTAATATTTTTTCTTTTGTTAACCGCCCCAAGTACCTTCTCAAAACTCCAGTCTTGATATCCACCTGGGTAAGTAAAAAAAAACAAAAAAAAAAAAACAACGTGTCCGACCCTGGACTATTTTCCTAATCTCAGCATGGCTATTAATACCACTTCCCTCTGCAGTTTCCCCTGTTAACATCCTCCATTACTGTGGTACATTTGTTGTAATTAGTGAACCAATTTTGATGCATTAAAGTCCATAGTGTACATTGAGGTTCACTTTTTGTGTCATACAGTTCTATGGGTTTTGCTGCATGCATGTCATATATCAATCATTGTGGTATCTTAGAGAATATTTTTACTGCCTTTAAAAGATACCCTATGTTCCACATATTCATCCTTTCTTACCCTAACCTCTGGCAACCACCAATCTTACTGTTGCTAGTTTTGCCTTTCCTAGAATGTCATAGAGTTGGAATCATACAAAGGCTTTTCAAACTGGCTTCTTTCACTTAGCAATATGCAGTTAAGGTTTTTCCATGTCTTTTCTGTGACTTCAGAGCTCATTTCTTTTTATCATTGTATATACAATATCTACCACAGTTTATTTATCCATCATTTATTGAAGGACATTTTGGTTGCTTCCAATTTTTGGCAATTACGAATAAAGCTCTGCAAACATTCCTGTGCAGGTTTTTGTGTGGACATAAGTTTTCAAACTATTTGGGAAACTACCTGTTCATGTAATTGCTGGATCATATGGTAAGCCCATGCTTAGCTCTGTAAGAGACTGCCAAATTGTCTTCCCACCAGCAATGGATGTGAGTTCTCTTGCTCCACGTAATCATCAGCATTTGGTGTTATCTGTGTTCGATTGTAGCCACGCTAATAGATGTGTAGTGGTATCTCATTGTTTTAATTTGCAGTTCCCTAATGATACTAAATACATGATGTTAGACATCTTTTCATGTACTTATTTTCCATGTGTATTAATTGTGGTGTCTGCTCAAATCTTTTTCCCATTTTTGAAATCAATTATTTTCTTATTTGTCTTGAGAGGAGAAAATTTTTAATTTTAATGGAGTCCACCTTAATTTTTTCTTTACTGGATCATAATTTTGGTGGTGTACCTAAAAACTTATTGCCAAACCCAATGTTTTCTCCTGTGTTGTCTTCTACAAGTTTTACAGTTTTGAGTTTGCATTTAGACTTATCTTTTGTAGAAGGTGTAAGGTCAATGTTTAGATAGATTTCTTTGCATATGGATGTCCAGTTCTTCCAACACCATTTGCTGAAAAGGCTGTTTTTTCTCTATTGAATTGTCTTTGCTCCTTTGTCAAAGGTCAGATTTACCTCCTAAATCTCTCTTAACCCTGTTCACTTCTCACCATCTCCATTATCAACCTCTTCTCCAAGCCATCATCTCTTGCCTGAACTATTACAATAGCCCTTACTGGTCTCACTTTATCTCTTGATCTCTTATTTTCTCATAGAATATGATTTATTGTAATTTTAAAGAATAAGTAAAAGGTTTCCTGCTTAATACTCAATTGCTTTTCCTTTGTATAAGCAATAAAATCCAAATTCTTTATCATGGCCTTTGAGGCCCTGTCTTTTCCTCCAACTTTACCCTCACTTCTGTTCTCTAGCCACCTTGGGCTTACTTCATTTACTATCTGAATTTCTTACTTTCCTCTATCTTGGGGGATTCCTGATGACTGGAATGCCCCTTTCTCTACTTTGAGGACTCAGCTTAAATGTTTCCTCTTGAGGGATGCCTTCTCTGGTCACTATATCTAAACATCCAGTTCTACTCCTTGACTTCTATTCTCTACCATTACATTGATTCCTTCCTCGTATTTTTCTCAATTTAAAAGCATACATGTTGATCTCTTGTCTGAGTTCTTGAGACCAGGGATTATGCCTGTCTTGTTTACTGTTGTTTTTTAGCAGCTGCTACACAGGCACTGAACAGATATTTTAGTGAAGAAGACATGGGCAGCCTTTGAGATGCCAAAATGTAGTGAGGGAGATCCATATATAAACAAGTAAATTAGGCTGGGTGTGGTGGCTGACACCTATAATCTCAGCACTTTGGGAGGCCAAGGCGGGGGGATGGTTTGAGGCCAGGAGTTTGAGACCAACCTGGGCAACATAGGGAGGTCTCATATGGTTTCTACAAAAAAGAAAGAAAAAAAAATTAGCTCAGCTAGTGGTGCCCACCTGTAGTTCTTGGGAGGCTGAGGAGGGAGGATTGCTTGAGTCTAGCAGTTCGGGATTATAGTGAGCTATGATCATATCACTTTACTCCAGCCTGGGTGACAGAGTGAGACACTGTCTCAAAAAAAAAAAAAAAAAAAGGCAGTTTGCCATAGGTAAATTATAGTGCCTCTTTAGTTCTATTGGAAAGTCATCGTCCTGGAAAACAATAAAGATTAAGAAAAAAACAAAGCTTTTGTTTCTTACTAGTGTGAACTAGTGACCGTAGTGTCAATT
>CAUYSK010021123.1:0-35328 GCA_963575035.1 Avahi laniger
CTTGTAGTCCCAGTTACTCGGGAGGCTGAGGCAGTAGGATTGCTTGAGCCCAGGAGTCTGAGGTTGCTGTGAGCTAGGCTGACGCCACAGCACTCACTCTAGCCAGGGCAACAAAGTGAGACTCTGTCTCAAAAAAAAAAAAAATAAAATAATAATACTCTAGAGTTTTATATCATCGATTAAATCTCAAGAATCTTTTGTTCTTAAAGTATGGAAGTTAAAGATCTTAACTTGAATTAAAGATAGAAGAATGATAAATTTCATACAGAGGGTTGAGATTTACCAATGAGAAACCCTGTCCAAAGTATCAGGTAACAAACAGTGCGACAAAATTAGAATCCTGTCAGATTATCTGTCCAGCCACTCGGCCCCCTTCCTTTTTGAAACCAATGTCTGAAGTAACCAAAATCTGATTTCGTATCTATGTTAGGGTCTCAGTAAAGCAAAGATGTTCTTCAGGGTAGACTCTGAATTAAGTTTTTAAATCATTTTTTAAAGTGAGGCGGTTCTTAGAAAGTGCCTTTTCAGAAGATGGTGCTGTAGATTTTTATTTTTCAAATAGTATGAGGCTAAAAATTTTAAAGATAAATTATTTTAGAACTTCAAGAGTGTGACAGTTTCATATAAATAATGTTATTCATTGTCCTGCATCTGGTCCAAGGGAACCAAGAAAAGCTTTTATGCAGTAAAGTGTCTAGGTAAATGCTCACCAAATTTATTTTTGTAAATTTAAAAACAATTTTTAAACAGAATTAGCCGTTTTAAATCCTCAGCTGTGTTAGAGTTAATCTATAATGCACATAAGACAGCAAATCTTTTTAACAAGATTAAGGATAAATAGCAATTACCCAAAGGGAAAGATAACTTGCCAGGAATTATATGTCATAGACTACTTTTTTTCAACATAGATTGACCCTTTTGTAAGGTTGTAAAGGCAACCTTTTCTAATTATTATTAAGGAAGACTGCTTATAAAGGGAAAACCAAGTCATCATTCATATCAGCTTAAGAGAGAAAGCAAAATGATTATATTACTATCTTTAGGGAAATTTTCTTTTTTAGAAACCAAGAAATATTTTAAATGATTTCTTCTTTTTTCTAGGGTGGGAGAACTATGAAAAATGATGACAAGACATTTAAAAGTGCATGATCAGTTAATTTGAAATAGAATATACAAAACTTGGCTTTATCACATACTTGGGAGATAAAATTTTTTTAAAAAACACAACAAAATCAGGCTTTGGAGGAAATAAGCAAAATAGAAAGGTCCTTCTTACTTATTGGAAATTTAGTAATCTACCAGGAAACAATTCTGCCCTGTACTAGGAAGCAGTAAACAGCAGTAAATGATCACCTAACCAGTTCTTGCTTGTGAATTTGGTGAGCATTCTTCCAGAAAAGACTAAAAACAAACAAAAACACCACACCTCAGTAACCTTGTATGCTGCATTATGTAATAATGATAGTAAAATCATACTGATTGTTTGGAGTGTACTGTGTCTGTTTGCAAATATACATGCACATTAAACTTTTTCATTTTTTGTAATGTCTTAATAGCAATTATGAGTTTATTTTTGTTAAGAATTTTTCTATTGTGATGTTTATATTTATTGGCAATTCATGTGCAACTTTTATATTTTGCTTAGATGTTGGTTTTAAGGTATTTTATTTTTATAGATATTTCTAGCTTTTCTTCTTTCTTTGTAACATTAGCAAAGATTAAGATAGAGTGTTCATATACCAACCAAACTACTAATTCCATAAAGTCTAGGGTTTGAGTTTTTACCAATAAACCATTAATGCTGTTTTCTAACTTAGAATATTTAATGTTGTTTATATTACGGGCATTAAGACAGTCTTTAGACAGATTTCTACATATGGATGGGAGGTGGGACTTTCCTATAAATTAGATTTTTTTTTTTCTTTTAGTAGCAAACTAACTCTAACAGATAAGCTTTATTTTACCTGATTGCAGTTTTTGGGAAACCCGTCAAATAAATGTTATTAATACATTTCCTTTTTTAACTTTTGTTACATTGAAGCTGCTTAAATGGCCACATTGTTCAGCATTAGGATTATGAATCCATTTTTATAGGCCTGGAAAACAAATAACAAATGGTCTAGAACTCATAGATAATTGACTTTGAAGTGAAATTTCCCCCCCATGATTATATGGAAGATTTATCAGTTTGATCTTTTCCGTAGCATACTTTTAAAGTGATTCAACCCCTGAATATCAGTGAAAAAATCAAGTTTAAGTGGCAGGGAGGCCAGGCGTGGTGGCTCACGCCTATAATCCTAGCACTCTGGGAGGCTAAGGTGGGAGGATAGCTTGAGGTCAGGAATCTGAGACCAGCCTGAGCAAGAGCCAGACCCCTCTCTACTAAAAATAGAAATAATTAGCTGGGAACTACTAAAAATAGAAAAAATTAGCAGGTGTGGTGATGCTCACCTGTAGTCTCAGCTACTTGGGAGGTTGAGACAAGAGGATTGCTTGAATCCAGGAGTCTGAGGTTGCTGTGAGCTAGGCTGATGCCATAGCACTCTAACCCAGGCAACAGAGCAAGACTCTGTCTAAAAAAAAAAAAAGTAGCTAGGGAGAGCCAAGGATAAAAACTGAGTAATAGAGTATTTTAACTAATTAAAAGTTTAAGTAATAGTAATTTATGAGTATGAATTAATTGGAAGGCAGTAAAATGTATGATTATAGAATATTAATTTCAAGCATATATAGTCACTTCAGTTTCCTTATGACCAGATTAAGTTTATGTTGGCATATTAACTTTTAATAAAAGTACATAAAAAAAGGGTATTCCCTTAAGAAGGTAAAATATTTCCATTATATTTTTACACTATGAATTTGCTCGGTAAGGAATTTTTTTCAATAAGAAATTAAAAGATAAACTTTATCATTTATTCTTTTAAATTCTAAATTATTGGCACTCAATATATGATGTTTTACTGTAGTATATTCTATTCTTCCACTGAGAGGGAGGGAAATGGGAAAGTTTCAAGTAATTATAAATGGGAAAATTTTATTTTTATAGTATGTAAATTTTACAGTTTAAAATGAATCAGCATGTGATTTCATATAGACATTAGCCATTTCATTTCTTTCTGCATTTTTGCTGGTTATATTAGTTTGCTTTATGATACACTATTCTGAGTTACTTCCTTCACCCCCACATCAAGTACTAATTGAAGATTGGTACTCTGATTATAGGAATTTGTTATACCAAGTAGAAATTAAATACGGTCCAAGCAGTCAGATACATTTTTGCTGCAAATATATGTCCCCCTTTTAAGGATATTTATTGTGCTTATAACCTTAATAGTTTTATTCAGTGTATTTCTACATGTCCTAGGTTGACAGGCATATAATTCTTGAAAGCCAAGCCTGCCTCTAGTCCTGTGTTTTCTTTTTTGCTTCTGAAAGTTCATAGGAACCTGACATACAGAACTTATTTTGCTGTTTTAATTAATTGGCTCCACAAATCCTGGTGCCTGGCATTGGTACCACGGTGGAGTACTTGATGGCTTGTTCGTGTTGAGTCCACCTCTTCAGAAAGGAATATTTGTGCAATAAATAATATGTCATCCCAAAAAAGAGCTGTCATGAACAGTCTTATGAGTAGAAAACAGATGGGAGTGTTGGTCATTAGAGCTTTGCTTTTTTGGTTTTATTCTTTCCAGAAATTGTGTGCACATCTGTAATTTTATGTTTGAATTTTGAGAGTATACTAGAGACTAGAGAGGGAGATTATGCTGGTATTCAGTACCTAAAACTTTCATCTTTATTTCATGGCTTTTGGTTAGAAGAACAAACAAAAACACTTAATTTTAGCTCTTTAATAGTCTGTTTAAGAACCAAAGAAGGAAAAACTCTTTTGCAAAAATTTTGCATATTTGTCTCTTTCTCTGTATAACAATCTGTGGAAACAGGAAGTCTTTGTAAAGAAATGGACTAAAGGGATTGTGAGAATATAGTGAGGGGAAATGAGGATAAAGTTGCTTTGCTGGGATCCTTAGTCAGAAACCTTATAATTGTTTAATAATTGCAGAGTTCTCATAGCCATGTAGTAAAAGGGTCACCTGTTTCCATTTGAATCTACAGAAGAGACCTAAGAAGAGTGCCTCTGTAATCTAAATTTAAATGATGTTGTCCCAGACCCAAAACTGCCTCTATTCCCGGTAAATCAGAGAAGTCTTGGAAGTTGCTTCTGAATTATAATAAAGAAATTAAACAAAGTATTTATCCTCAAATAGAGCTGTGGCATTGCTTTCAACATAGCTTCTCCAGTTTTCACCTTTACATAGAAAACACCAAGCAGGGCCTTCCCAGGCTTTAGACAGTCCAGCCTGGTTAATAGATACAATTTGGTCTCATGCAATTTAACAAGAGGAAGATTTGATTTTGGTAACAACAGACTTGATCACCAATAGTAATTAATTACAAATATCTCCCTGTTTCACAGAGAATGATCTCTTATTATTGATGATGACCCTGCAAATGTACATGTGTCCTTTTTCTAATTCAAAAACCAGGAACAGTAATCACTAACTGAAATCTTCTAGTAGTTTCTCCCTACAAGATTTTTTTAAAATTTTCCAGGAACTTTCTCATTTCTTATCCCAGATTACAAACCCTTTCCTCTCTAAAAAAGAAAGAAAAGAAAATGGACTTCAAGGCAGTTTATGTAGAATTCTATGGGTAAGGCTGGGTGCTGTGGCTCACACATCGCACTCTGGGAGGCGGAGGCCAGAGGATCACTTGAGGTCAGGAATTCAAGACCAGCCTGGGCAAGAGCAAGACCCCATCTCTACTAAAAATAGAAAAAATTATCCAGGCACGGTGGCATGTGCCTGTAGTCCCAGCTGTTAGGGAAGCTGAGGCAGGAGGATCACTTGAGCCCAGGAGTTTGAGGTTGCTGTGAGCTAGGCTGATGCCACGACATTCTAGCATGGGCGACAGAGCGAGACTCTGTCTCAAAAGAAAAGAAAAAGAATTCTGTGGGTAAATAATAAGAGTCTTTAAAATACTTAGGGACGGAGGATCACATGACACAAGTTATATAGGTTGATTGAGAAAAATATTTTAGCATGTTTTTCATGTTTGTGTTCTAAAGTTTGTTTCCTTTGACATACCATTCTCTGATTTACTTGAGTGCCACTATTTTTGTTATACAATCAGCGTTTTATGCCATTTATGAATCATGTAGTTCTTCTCTTGCCCCCCTATACACAGATACAAACATAAACACACACTTAAAAACAGAAGAGAGGAGGGGTAAAACAAAAAAGCAATAATGAGAATGATTACAATGTAACTTTAATTAATAAAAATAAAAAGAAACTCTAACTCAGTTAAGTGAGAATTAAGATCGAAATGTTAACCAGGCACTGTGGCTCATGCCTGTAATCCCAGCACTTTGGGAGTTCGAAGTGGAAGGATCTTTTGAGGCCAGAAGTTCAAGATCAGCCTGGGCAACATAGCAAGACCCTGTCTCTGCAAAAAAAAGTTAAAAATTAGCCAGGTGAGCTATGATCACAGCACTGCACTCCAGCCTGGGTGACACAGCAAGACCCTGTCTCTAAAAAGAAAAAAAAAGTGTTAATGTTGCAGGTATTATCTCTAGCCATAGAACTTTTTGCTAGCAATAGAATGCTAATGTGAACACAATATATATCAGGAATATAATGTATTATAGAAAAGTGATAAATTTATTCTTGAAAGTATGCCAGGTGTTGTGATGTGCGCCTGTGGTCTCAGTTACTAGGGAAGCTGAGGCAGAAAAAAAAATTATTTTTTTAATTCAACTCATTTTGTAGTCAAACTGGAGCTATCAGGGAGAAGGCAAAAGGTGTTTTTAAATGCAGGAACTTTTAAAAAGGTCCCAACTGGAAAAAGACTATTGAGAACTTATTGCCTTTAAGAGTAGGAAAGGGCTCTAGAACATGAGCCAGAGACTTGGAGTTTAGTCATAGCTCTACCATGGTTTTGCTCTGTGTCCTTAGGCAATTTCCTTGATCTCTGTGTGCTTCATTTCCCTTGTAAACAATAGTGATAATACCTGCTGCCCCTCACCTACCTCACTAAACCGTAAGAATAAGATAATGTTTGTGAAAGTGAGCTCTCCAAAGGAAAAGCTATTCAGAAGATCAGGGTAATGGAATAGTGTTATATGAAGGATTTGGTTCCAGTTTGCATCTGAAAAAATGTCAATTAGCATAGATCATTTTATGAAACAGGTATAAGAGAAACATAGGCCTTATCATGGTATGGTGTTCACTTACAAGCTTATCCTGCTGTTTCTTCCCTGCCAGATATCCAACATGTGGGCTGTATTTTTCTTTATAATAATCATTGGCAAAAGCATAACTTTTCAAAAACCAAACTCCTTTTAGTGGTGCTATGGCAGCTGCAATTGTATTTTTGAGTTAGATTTATGTGGTGAAACCACCAGATACTCAGAAATTAACTTTGCCTTTTGCTTTCAGGCACTTCTGCTACATGATGGCATTACAGGCTGTTGTACAACCAGAGTTATCCTCTTGTTTCTTGGCAAATTTTTGATACCTTTCTTTGAAGTAGAGGGTTAGGTTTTAAGAAGAAAAGTGAGCTTATTTCACCCATTGCTTTGCAGAATTAAACTTGGCTTGACCTTAAAAATTCCAGTCATCATATAGTTGTAAAAGTTAAAATATAGTGAAAGTTTTTTCTTCATGTTAATTCAATTCTGGGCACCTGCAGGTCATATCAGGTGTCTGACCCAGTTATCTTCGTGGGTCATGGCAGGACCTTGCATTTTAACCCGATTATGCATTTCCGTGGGGGGGGAGGGGGATTCTGTTACTAGGAAATTACAAAGGAAACACCACTGCAGGGGGTATAAGTAATTCCTTGCTGCAACAGACAAGATTTTTTTTTAAAGAAAAAAGGTTGCATTTTATGTCCACAGGGTATGGATGCATTCAACATTCACTTTGATCTCTATAGATGCTGACTTCCCCTTGTTGCAGGCAGTTGGGCTTTTCCAACTCATTGCTAACAAAGGTGCGTCAGTTTCATTGGACGATGAGAATTTCAATTATTGAAAATGAAAAGTTGGGGCAATTCATGCTTGAAAAATGAACAAAAAAATCAACCTTGTGCAGTGAAATAGCTAACATTGGTATTTCAGGAATACTTACAAACAAGTTTGGCTGTAACATGTAGCTTTGATGTCTCTTTTCAGTTATGGACCCATAAAAGTATTAGCATATCTTGTGAATAAAGATCATTCTTGTGGACTGGTATATGGATGCATTCATAGGCTGTGGGAAGCAGTATGTGTGTATGTGTGTATATATGAATATTTTATGTTTGTAACACTGTGTATTAAGTTTATATAGAAAAAATAATGTTTCTTTAGTGTTTGGGGACTAAAATTGTAATATGATCATTCCAGCGTAATCTGACCATTCACTTTAGAATTTCTATTATATTTCTGTTATACACAATGCACACAAATGTACACCCCTAAAGCATAGCTGACTGCTCCCACTTTAAGTAATTGCTGCTTTTTTTTTAAAAAAACCCTATGTAATGGAGGAAGAAATAGCATTCTTTTTAAAATAGGGGCTTTTCTGAAGAGTAAAATGTAAATATAGGATATGTGGGGAGGGTGGGGCCACCTGTAAAATGTCCTGTGGATGGACAGATAGCCTTTTAAATTTTACTTTTTAACCATCTTGACCGTGTGTGCCTATTTGTATTGCAGATGTGAACTACTATTTTTGGGGGTTGATATCAGTATGTTTTGAAACTGAATTATTACATAAAGTCAGAGCGACCTCTCTCTCCATCCTCCTTTTCCACATTAACTGTTCTTGCCAAATATTATATTTCTACTGATACCAAGTTTCAGCTAGGCAAAACGATGAAACTTTCTGACTTTCCTCATCTTCCCAACCCCTCTGTTTTATGCCTCGCCTTATATTTTTTGTTGGCTTTTCATAAGAACAATTTACCATAGTATTTAAAGACTGCAGAGATTCAAAATGTTTAAGTCTTTTTTAAAAAATGTTTGGTTACATAGTAACAATAGTTAAAACAGTGGAATAAGTCTAAGTCTGTAATATGCTGTAAGACCAGATAAGATTTTGAATGACACTAAATTTGCCTGCCACATTTCATTAAGAGGAAATTGGAACCTTATGGCGGGGAGTGGATGGGAGAGCAAAGCTATGATTTACATGTAATCACTGTATACTTAGAGACACCAAATGCTGAATCCTATCACTGTGTACTTGGGGGCCAGGCCTTGGATTTGGTTGTCATTTTAACTCCTGAAGATTATATATAATTATGATGAGCAGAAGGCAAATAAAGTTTTTGAACAGAAGTGCTTGTTTCCAGTATTTAAAATTGGGTAGTAAATTTTCTCTTTCAGTTAAACGATCTTCCCAGAATAAATTACTACTAAAAACTTATGTATGAAATTGACAAGCTTGAAGAAGCTGGTTTTTAAGGAGTTCAGTCACTTATTATATTTTGTGTTAAATAAATTGTAATTCTTTCTGAGCCAAACTGTCACTAAAATGTCCTGTGACAGAACCACTTCTTTTTTTTCTGCCATTCTGCCTATTAGAAGGGTTCTATCTTGTATTTGTTTTTAATCCTTGATTTTAAAAAAGTTAATGGTTTCAGTGTTGCTTAGCTTCAGTTTGAAGTGTAACTTTCACTAATAACTGCAATAAAAAGAAAAGCTTTGCTCCAAACTTGCTACTGTGTGGTTATCATTACAGCTCTTCAGACTTAGGTAAGGGGAAGCCCTGTGATACAGTGGGAAGAATTTAGGCTTTTGAGTCATGAAGTGCTGGCTTCAAACCTTGATTATTTGACACTCTGGGCAAGTTCCTTGATACTTCTAAATCTGTTTGCTTCGATATGAAAGAAGATAGAACTGTTGGGGCATTAAATGAGGTAACATATGGAAACTAACAGTGCTGGGTATGTGGGGGGAGCTCAGGTTTTAAAGAGGTTCCCTATCTCTCCCACCTCTACCCATTTTCCCTTCTTAAGTAAAAGACATTGGGTGGAGTTGAAAGAAGGGGAGGCAAAAAACCAGGCTTACAAATTTTGCCAGGAGGTGAAAAGAATGGGTAGGAAAAAAAGGCACCAAAAGGAACCGGAAGCATCCTCACAGAAGCCCAGAAGTGAATACACATTCCAGGTATGAGATGCAAGCAAACACTGGACTAAGATTTTGGAAACCAGCTGTCAACTCTCATAACTGTATTACTTCAGGTATATCATTTTTCTTCATTTTATAATTGAAGTTATTGAGGCCAGGCACGGTGGCTCATGCCTGTAATCCTAGCACTCTGGGAGGCTGAGGCAGGAGGATCGCTTGAGCCCAGGAGTTCGAGACCAGCCTGAGCAAGAGTGAGACCCCGTCTCTACTAAAAATAGAAAAAATTAGCCGGGCATGGTGGCGTGCGCCTGTAGTCCCAGCTACTCGGGAGGCTGAGGCAGTAGGATCACTTGAGCCCAGGAGTTTAAAGTTGCTGTGAGCTAGGCTGACGCCACGGCACTCTAGCCCAGGCAACAGAGTGAGACTCTGTCTCCAAAAAAAAAAAAAAAGAAAGAAACAGTAGTGTTTGCCCCCTTTAGGTGGGTCAGACTCCCTCCACAGCGGCCGCCACTCTGCCCAGCCTGCACAGGCATTCGTTTGCCATCTCTGGACACAAAGGAATCCTAGTGGTAAGGTGAGCGCTCCAGTCAATGCAGTAATCTTTTTGATGGTGTGTTCCTTGCATGGGGGTTGCTTGCTACCTTGAAACAGTCCAGCCTAAATATTAAAAACTTGTCCCTTCATAATTTCCATTTACCCTATTTATGTTCTCCACAACATCAGAGAAGTGTAATACCTTCTCGTTACTACGATTTGTACACCCTACTCTTCTAGCTACGTCCCCCAACTCCGTATAGCCCCAGCAGTACAGTTTGTGTTCTAAAGCAGCAGTCCCCAACCTTTTTGGCACCAGGGACCGGTTTCATAGAAGACAGTTTTTCCACAGACGAGGTTGGGGGGAATGGTTTCAGAATGATTCAAGCACATTACATTTACTGTGCAGTCAAACCTCTCTGCTAATGATAATCTGTGTTTGCAGCCGCTCCCTAGCGCTAGCATCACCACCCCAGCTCCACCTCAGATCATCAGGCATTAGATTCTCATAAAGAGCATGCAACCTAGATCCCTCACATGCGCAGTTTACAGTAGAGTTCACACTCCTGTATCTACTGCTGCTGCTGATCTGACAGGAGGCAGAGCTTATGTGGTTATGCGAACGACAGGGAGCGGCTGTAAATACAGATGAAGCTCACCCGCCGCTCACGCCTGCGGTGCGACCTCGTTCCTAACAGGCCATGACTGATACCAGTCCTCAGCCTGCAGGTTGAGGACCGCAGTTCTAAACCCGCATGCTGACGGGTTGGTTTGTTTGAACTATCATGCATCAGCTGATAAGTTGGACAAACTAAAGAGAATCACTCTGTCAGTCTTTGCCCATAACTATGCTAGTGTAGAAAAAATTTTTAAACATCAATAATTTTACCCCAGTTCATACAGTTATATGGGAATGTGTGCAACAGTGACCCTAAGGCCATGCTCTATAAAATTACACAGAGGCTGTACTGTAGATAAGTGTAACAACAAAAACGCACCATAGTTATCCAGGCACATTATCAGTCTATTGCTCTGATTAGTAAGATGTGCTAAAGTGGACAGAACAAATCACCAGTTACATTAACACGCAACTGTTTGAAATTTTCCAGAGACAAGGGTGCTCAGAGCACTACACTTGAAGCATCAGAAACGAGGTGCCAGTCTCAGGTAAAATTCCAAGGCGGTTGGGGGGTGGTGGCAGGCAATGAGGAGCACACATCTTGAAGTAGGGGTTTGCATGGTTTCCATGTTTCAGTTTTCTGATCATTTGACAAATTTCTCTTGGCTGCTGATATTTGCATACCTTGCAAATGATTTTAGGAAGTTAATCAGGTTCATCTGTCAATGCCAGAAAAAGGATGTGATCATTTTTTCAATATTGTTAAAATGTTTTAAAGGGGACTGAAATCTTTAATTGTTTTTGTTTATTTTAGAGACAAAGTCTTGCTGTGTTGCCTGGACTAGAGTGCCGTGGTGTCAGCGTCAAACTCCTGGGATCAAGGGATCCTCCTGGCTCAGCCTCCCAAGTAACTGGGACTATAGGCACATGCCACCAACGCCCGGCTAATTTTTTCTATTTAGTTGTCTGGCTAATTTTTTTACTATTTTTTTAGTAGAGACAGGGTCTTCCTCTTGCTCAGGCTGGTCTCGAACTCCTGAGCTCAAGTTATCCTCCTGCCTCGGCCTCCCAGAGTGCTGCTAGGGTTACAGGCATGAATAACCGTGCCCGGCCTAGGTTTTTTTTGTTTTTTTTTTTTAAAAGACAAGATCTCCCTCTGTTGTCTAGGCTAGAGTGCAGTGGTGAGATCACAGCTCTCTGTAACCTCCAACTCCTGGGCTCAAGTGATCCTCCTGGCTTAGCCTCCCAAGTAACTAAGACTACAAGCCATGCCACCACACCTGGCTAATTTTTTAATTTTTTTTTTTTGGGAGGGGGGAATCTCACTATGTTGCCCAGGCTGGTCTTGAACTCCTGGCCTCAAGCAACCCTCCTGCCTCGGCCTCCCAAAGTGCTGGGATATGAGCCACCACACCCAGCCCATCTTTAGTTTTATCTGTAGAAGAAAGATGATTGTTTTTCTATGTTCTGTCACTTTTGTGGCTTTCCAGTCTATAAAGATCTTTGCAGTGCCTTTACAGAGCAGCACTTTTCTTGTACTTTTCTCTATTAAAATGTTTACCTTTAATACTTGGAGACTGGGTGCAATGGCTCATGCCTGTAATCCCAGCACTTTGGGAGGCCAAGGGGGAGCACTGCTTGAGGCCAGGAGTTCAGGACCAGACTGGGAACATAGCAAGACTCCTGTCTCAAAAAAAAAGGAAAAGAAAGAATAGTGCATGGGTTCAAAATTTATTTATAATTATAAACAAAACAAACACATTAGTGGCTTAGGATTATGAAGCCTAAGATGATGTTTGATTCTCAGCTGAAACAAACCTTTAATAGACTTTGCTAAATGATTTTAGAAGTAGCCCAATTCAAAAGTACCTGAAACTGTTACATGTACAGTATTGTGCTTCCTTTAAGGCAACATATCTTGCTAAATGGAATTTGCATATTATGTCACAAAAAAACAAAAATAAAAACAGAACATAGGAATAGTTTATGCTGCACCAAATGATTTCACTCAGTGCCATCTGATGGTTTTCACTTGTATTTTATACAAATGTAAAATTAAGATTATTTAACCGTCTTTAGATGTTTTGTGAACTTAATTTTTCTAATTTATTTTTGTGCTTTCATAAAGATTTTAGATTATAAAAGTTTGCCATCTATGGTATCCCTTTAAATAGTATTTTTACAAATATATTCATAGGTGCTTATTTAAACCAGTAATGAAAAAACTATTGCCTACTTAAAGCTCTTTAGATATTAATTTGAAAATTTGCACAAAAGTTTAACACTTTCCTTTGAATGCAGCAAAGCTATTTTCCTTTCATTTTAACCCAGAGACTTTTCTTTCTCATGGAAAAAGAGTGGGTTTTGAAGATCAGAAGGGCAAATGAAGTTGGGGAAAAAAAGTCAATTGTTTCAACCTCCGGAGCAAATCATCCGCAGCTGTGCACTTGAAGCAGGCAGTGATTTCTCTGACTAGCATGCTGTGTAAAATTAGTTAGCCTCGCCCAAATCTCAACCTTGGGGATCTCGACATGAATTTAATTGGCCTGAAATAAGTACAAGACCAGCAGAAAAGTAAGCCGGAAAAAAGGTCAGAGTTGAACAGTGTCTTCTGGAGTAATGAACCAAAATATTGTATAAATTAAAGTGAGAGAGATCGACTATTCCCATCTACCCCTGTTTAAAAAAAAGAAGAAGAACAATGTACTCTAGAGCAATTAAACTCTGTTTGCAAACAACTCTTTTTTTTTTTTTTTTTAAATCTCACTCTGTCACCCAGGCTGGAGTACTGTGGCCCAATCATAGTTCACTGCAACCTCAAACTCCTGAGCTCTAGTGATCCTCCTGTCTCAGCCTCCCCGATAGCTGGGACTGCAGGTATGCACCACCACACTCGGCTAATTTTTTGTAGAGACCACGTCTCACTTTGTTGCTCAGGCCAGTCTCAAACTCCTGGTCTTGAGGGTCCTCCCACCTGCACCTCCCAAACTGCTGGGATTACTGGCTTGAGCCACCACACCCAGCCCTAAAGTACTTTTAAACCTTGTTCTAATTCAATAAAAGTTGTATTGTCTAACAATTTTAATAATTGGACTTTACTAAATTAGGTAATCTATAACATTTATGGGGGCAGGGTGGGCACAGTGGCTCAACGCCTGTAATCCCAACACTCTGGGAGGCCAAGGTGGGAGGATCACTTGAGATCAGGAATTTGAGACCAGCCTGAGCAAGAGCGAGACTCTGTCTCTCCTAAAATTAGAAAAGATTAGCTCGGCATGGTGGCACTCTCCTGTAGTCCCAGCTACTCGGGAGGCTGAGGCAGGAGGATCTCTTGAGCCCAGGAGTCTGAGGTTACTGTGAGCTAGGCTGACGCCACGGCACTCTAGCCCAGGCGACTGAGACTCTGTCTCAAACAAACAAACAAAATTTACTCGGAAGAGAAAAACTAAGAACAAAGATACTATAATGCTTCACAGCTTTTGAGAGTAAATGGTTTATTATTGTAAAGCACTTCATGTCTTTTTTGGTTAAATCTCACTTTAAAAAGTTGTGAGTTCACATTTTTATGCTTCACATTCTTTTCACATCTTTTCAAATTTCTTGCTTCCTTGTCTGTGTCTTTAGGATCCTTTTTAATCTATGAGAAATCTGTATGGATACTTGGATACTTTAAATCTGAAGAGAGAAAGCAGCCCGCTGAAGAACAGTGCAGCTAGACACATACCAGTTGCACACATCGTTTTCCTCTTTCCGACCTTCATCCTAGATGTGGCAGCTTTGTCTAACAGCATCACTCCCAGGGTGACACACATGTTACACAAAGCAACGATGCACGTTTCTGGTGTATGCTGAGAGTAACTCAATTGACTGATATAACGTATATGTCCAGTCTTAGGATTCCTTCGAACATATGGTTCTCGTTTTATATGAATCCACATGTGACCAGCTGTCATCACAATCGCAAAACACACAGTTAAAAATCCCCATAAAATTCTGCAAAAAACAAATGTCCTACTCCTTTCCAATAAATACACAAGTCCGCCAGTGAGAGTCAAAAGTATCCCCAGCATGAAGGGACCATGATAAATTGCAGGCTGTTGGATTCTGCTGCGGACGTTCATTCTCTCTGCTACCCATTCGCCTATTTCCTCAGCCGTGAAACCCCTTCCGTTCAAATGATAAATGTCATCTGGCGTCAATTCCCTGTCAGCAGAAAAGTGGAAGAAGCTCGGAACTGAGGTCACTCGGAACATGTGAAAGACTTCGGGGCTTAGATCGTAATCCATCAAAACAAAAAATACCTTGTTGGCGAATGAACCAGGGTGTTGCCAGGAATGTGCCAAGATGTGAAATTCTTCAGCAGCTTCTTCGCATGTTACACATGATCTAAACTCCTGGAGAACAGCGAACATCACAGTAACAGAGTAGTTTCTTGGTGTTTCTAACACGAAGTGACTGAACACGGAGTCAGTCATTCTTATCACTCTGTTTTTCTTGGTCCAAGCCATCAACTGGCTGACTTTTTTTTCTAACACCTTCTTCTCTTGGGCAGGATGTGTGGGAATGCCATGAGCCATGAACACCAGGGCCATTGCTATACGCCAAAGCCACCACAGTTCTGCCATATTTGTTTACTTCTTTTGGTTATAAAATGTTTCAAAACATGTAAGCCAAAATTTGATCATTTCTTCCAGCAATTAATTTGTCCAAGATGGTTTTTTTTCCCTGTCTTCTTGAATCCTGGTAAAGGAGCTATGCCACAAATTCCTGTTCACGTCCAGTTTAGGAGCCATATATTAGAGTTTACAAAATAACCTATGGAAAAGAATATTCTCTGGTGAAAGGAGTTTGGGAAATACTGTTCTAGCTTCAGCCTTTCTGCCGAGCTCCAGGCTGCATGTCTAACCGCCTACTGACCAGCGCCTGGGTCCACCACAAACACCTCAGACTTCTCAAAGTCAACCTCATCACACCCCCACCCCGCTTGCCTACCAAGCCCTTGGTTCTCTGCCTTTCTCTGTTAGGGATATATCATCCCCCTGAGGTTTTAAAACTGTGGGACTCTTCTGGACTTCTACCTGGCCCCTGGGGCAGACTGCCTGGGTTTGAATGCGGGCTTTACCCCTTGTTAGTTACGTGACCCTGGGCATGTTCCTCACTGCTCTGTGCCTCAGTTTCCTTGCCTGTATGGTGACGATGGTAATAGTACCCACCTCATAGGATCGTCCAGCAAAGCCCTCAGAACAGGACCAGGCCCTCCACCTGTCTTCCTCTCTCTCCCCCAGCGCCCCACTAGAGGCAGTGTGGAGGGGGGCAGAGAGAATGTAACCTGGGGGGAATCAGACACACCTGCATTTCCATTTCTGCTTTTTAGCAGTATGTCTCTCGTTACCTGCAAAAATGGGGATAATGCCTACCTCACCTATTAGTTGTGAGGATTAAATGTTAACATGTTTCCAAAGCTTAGAACAGTACTGGGCAATAAAGCACAGATGAATTTTTCCCTTCTCTCTCTCTTTTTTTTAATGGTTGAATTTTGAGCATTGTTTTTAACATGCCAGTTATTTCTCCCACGGTTGTGCCCTCTCCAAATACCGTGATCATTCCCTGTATGCCTTCAAGCAGATGGGGAATACCGGTGGGTAAGACAGGATTGAAGAAATATGCGCAATGTTAAATGTATATCAATTTCCGGAAGGAGACCTGCTAGGAAGTGAGCTGAGCAGGAGACTTTGCCTTTTCCTATGTACTGTTCGTTGTTTGTTTTTAATTTTTTAGAGGTAGGGGTCTCGCTATGTTGCCTAGGCTGGTCTCAAACTCCTGAGCTCAAGGGATCCTCCTGCCTCGGCCTCCCGAGTAGCTGGGACACAGGAGCGTGCCACCACGCCCGGCTTCGTATTTTTTATCATGTCGCTGCACACCTTTCATCAAAACAAAAATGTTTAATTTGTCAATCTAGTGAATACGCTGCCTCATGCCCTCCTCCTCACTCAACGTCCCCCCACCCATGTACCCCTCCCCCCCCAGGCCGGCCGCCCCTCGCCTACCCTAGAGGCCTCTGCGGACGCCGCCCAGGACGCCCAGCTGGTGGCCGAACTCAACCAAGTGGCCCGCGGTGGCTGCTAGGGGAGGGGGCGGTTGCCTAGCAACCGGGGGCGCCAAACAGAGCAGCCTGGAGACGGCGGCCGGGAGTGCGAGCCCTGAACGAAGGTAAGAAGGCGAGGGGGGCGCGGGCGGCGGGACTCCCGCTGAGGCCCAACCTCTCCCTCCCTCCTCCTTCCCGGGCCCAGACGATTCTCTCGCGGCGGGGAGGGCCTCGCTGGGAACCAGACTGACCCCAGCTCCTCCCGCCGGGCCCCCAACGCCCGCGCCGCCTCGCCCGCAGAAGGCGGAGCAGGGAGTGCGACGACCACACGGGGAGGCCCCGCTCCGCCCCCGCCCCAGGCTCCCCGGTGCCAGCCGCATTGTCCTGGAGAGAGAACTGGACTTGTTCTCTTACATCCCCACGGGGCCTGGCCCACAGCGGGGGTCGGGGGCGGGGAGAGAAAGCTGAACTAGACGTGGTTGCTGGAAATACGGGTAGAAACTGGATTTAGGGCTATTTTTCCTGCCAACTCCCCCACCAAGGCATTTGGCACTACACATACACACACCCCAAAGGGCTTCATGATCCCCCTTTACCTGCTCTGGGACCTGCAGGGTCCAGGGGTTTGTGCCTGCGGGTGGATGGGTGGGAGGAAACTTAGTTAATGCCTCACACGAAGTTGAGTAAAGCAAGGGCTGTTCCCTAGCAGGCTTCTGGCAGGAAGGGGCGCAGAGCAAAATGGGTAGGAGCACGTCCTGCCTGTGCGTGGGGCGGGGAGGTATTTGCTCCGGAAGCCTTCTCCCAAATGGTCTCCTGCAGCCCTGTTGTCCCTCTGCAGGTGGTGGAGGAACAGGCCTAGGGGGTTCTGACCCTCCCGGTCCCTGAACCATGGCCACACTGAGTGTCAAGCCGAGCCAGCGCTTCCGGCTGCCTGACTGGCACACCAACAGCTGCCTGCTGTCCACCAACGCTGAGCGGCAGCGAGATGCTTCCCATCAGATCCGCCAGGAGGCCCGGGTCCTCCGCAACGAGACCAACAACCAGGTTGGGGGCAAGAGCCCAGTTGGGTGGGCAAAGGGCTAGCCCCCATCCGCTGACACCCTCTTTATCTGGCTCTGTCTCTTCCAGACCATCTGGGACGAACATGACAACAGAACTCGACTGGCAGAGAGAATCAATACTGTCAACCGGTGGAAGGAGATGCTAGACAAGAGTCTGACGGATTTAGATGCTGAGATCGACACCCTGACAAAGGCAGGCAGCTAGTGCTGGGTGCCAGGAGACAGTACTGCGAAGACCCGCCCCCTCGATCCCCACATCTGGGTTGGGGGTCGTGAGTGGCATGTCACTCCAAGACACTCACTGGGCCCTCTGCTAAAGTGGGGATAAGAGCTACTTCCCTGTAATGGCTCCACCAGCCTCCTGTGCCCCCTTTTCTAGATGAAGGAATCAACAGAGCAAAACCTGCAGGCCAAGAACCTGCCTCTGGATGTGGCCATCGAGTGTCTGACCCTGCGGGAGAGTCGGCGAGACATCGATGTGGTTGAGGACCTTGTGGAGAATGAGCTGCATAAGGAGGTGGAGGTCATCGAGGCCACCAGGAAGGCCTTGCAACAGAAGATCAGCCAGGCCTTCGAGCAGCTCTGGTAAGGGGGAGGTGGGCCACTGGCACGTCCACAAGCACTTGCAGGTGCCTCAGATGCGGAACACAGGTATCATGGGTAATGGGAAAATGGCAGCTGGCTCTCGTGCTCCCTTTGGCCCCTCCCGTGCCTGTGACAGAAACCACTGATGGACTGTAGCGCTCTTGCCACTGCCTGGACGTGGTCTCAGAGTACGTCTCACGCACGACCTGGCTCTAGGCAGCCAGGATCAATCGATTGAAAGCATGAGAGATAAAACCCGTTGGCCGGCACCCCTGAGTGCCTTATTGTGAGTGTGTACGTGTGAACGTTGTGCCCCGTGGGTGTGTGTGAGCACTCGCTGTCACCGCTTTGTCTATGGGCAGCTCATCTAGCTGTGCTGGTCTTCGTTTCAGCTGCAGTGGCAGCTCCAGTGTCTTCTGCTGGGAAGAGTCATCCCAGCCTCAGTGTCCCTCAGTGTCCCTTTAGTCCGATGAGGCCTGCATCCCGGGGCCTTGGGGGCTGGTTCCTGATGGAGTTTGCACTCTCCCCAGCCGCCTGCAGGAAGTGCGACAGCAGCTCAACTCTGACCACCGCGGCAAAATGGAGACGCTGGAGATCGACAGAGGCTGTCTCTCTCTCAACCTCGCGTCCCCAAACATCTCTCTGAAGATCAATCCCACACGTGTCCCCAAGGGGTAAGAGGAGTGTTCAGTCCATCTCTCCTCCCCTCATGGGCCACACCCTTAGGACCCTGTTATTTCCTGCCACCTGCAGCTCCACCACACTCCAGGAGTGGGATGACTTCAGTCAGTTCAACAAGGCCCAAGCGGAGGCAGAGATGAAAGCAGCCATGGAGCTGAGGGAGGCCATCGCCCTGACGATTGCCGAGGTGACTGCCCACCCCCAGCCTGCTCCTCCACAGCTAACGGGTGGCCCGAGTGTACAGCCAGCCCTGACCTTTTTGTTCCCTGTTGACCATGTGGCACCCCTTCCCCTCACTTAAGCAACATCCTCAGGTGGCCATGAGCTTATCGCTCTCCTTGCCTTGCCTGCCTCCTGTCCTCAGACCAACAACGAGCTCGAAGCCCAGAGGGTTGCAACAGAATTTGCCTTCAGGAAGCGGTTGCGGGAGATGGAGAAAGTGTACAGTGAGCTCAAGTGGCAGGAGAAGAATGTGAGCCTTCTCCTGGGGCCCTGACTTGCTGCTGTGGGATGAGGAGCCGGATGCCCGGCCAGGAAGCCCTGGAGTAGGTGCACTGTGGTGAGTTCAGCTGGTGGAGACCAGTCACTCTGTCCCCTGCAGACCTTGGAGGAGATCGCTGAGCTGCAGGAGGACATCCGGCACCTGGAGGAGGATCTGCGCAGAAAGTTACTGAACCTGAAGCTGTCCCATACCCGGCTAGAGGCCAGAACCTGCCGGCCCAATGTGGAACTCTGCCGGGACCAGGTGCGAGGGTGTCCCACTGGGGCACGGGCCCCCTTGCTAAGGTTCCCTCAGGATCACACCCCAGCACACATTCCTGGTGGAGCAAGGGCGCTGCCACAGCAGCGCTCAGGCCTGCGGTCAAGGACAGCATGGCTGACTCCGGACTCCCAACCCGCCCCTCTGCCTCCAGGCCCAGTACGGCCTTACTGACGAGGTTCACCAGTTAGAGGCGACCATCACCGCCCTGAAGCAGAAGCTGGCACAAGCACAGTAGGTGTGGGAGTAGGCAGGAGGGGCGGGGAGACACCGCCCTCCGATGGGGCCTCTTGCTGCCTGCCTGTTCCTCCGGGCTTTGTCTTCCTCATTTAAGGCTGGTGCATCCAGCCCACACCTCCCGGCCTCACGCAGGGGTGGCGGGTTGTCAATGCTTCCTCCCCAGGGACGCGCTGGACACCCTGTACAAGCACCTGGCCCGGCTGCAGGCTGATATTGCCTGCAAGGCCAACTCCATGCTGCTGGACACCAAGTGCATGGACACCCGGCGCAAGCTGACTGTGCCTGCTGAGAAGTTTGTGCCTGAGGTGGACACCTTCACCCGGACCACAAACCGCACCCTGAGTCCACTCAAAAGCTGCCAGCTGGAGCTGGCCTAGCCCTGGAGGGCTGAGGGAGCAGGAGAAGCTGAAGCTTGGGTGGGAAATGGAAGAAGCAGGAGAGACTGAATCTAATAAATGTGTAAGTTCTTAGGCTACGCAGCTCTCTGCTACCCCTGCACCCCTGCACGGCGCCCGCAGGAGGGAGACGGTTCTGACCTGCCCTCCTGTGTATGGAGGAGCACAGATGGGGAACATCATGCCCCCAAAGTCCGTGCTCCAAAATCCATTCCTCCTCCCCTCAGGGAACCCCTCTCTGGGCTAGGCCACCATTCCCAGGGCTTTAGCAGCAGAGCCTCCACCTAGCTCTGCCCCTGCCCCAGCAGGCCCTTGCCCCAGCAGGCCCTTGCCTGCCCTTTTGATGCCTAAGGGTGATCCAGAGGGGGCCAGGAGCACAGTGGGAGAGCTCAGTGGGGGTGTCTGGGCCCGAGTCCGGGACCCTTCAGTGGCCGTCATGCCCGGTTGTGCCGGCCATTCACAGTGAGGAGAACGGGAACTCAAAGGCGGGGGCTGCGCGGCGCCGCGCCTCCGGGCCGCTGGGGGCGCTGTGCGCCGGGGAATGGCGCGCAGGCTCCAGGCCACTGGGAAGCGCTGTGGGCCAGGGAGGAGGGAAGCGGCGCTGCGGCCCCGGAAGTGGCGGCTGGCCGGCGCGCGGATGGCGGCGGTGGTGGCGATGACGGCTGCGGGCGGCGGCGGGGCTGGCGCGGCCCGCTCCCTCTCGCGCTTCCGAGGCTGCCTGGCTGGCGCGCTGCTCGGGGACTGCGTGGGCGCCATCTACGAGGCCCACGACACCGTCGACCTGACGTCAGTCCTGCGTCACGTCCAGAGCCTGGAGCCCGACCTCGGCACGCCGGGGAGCGCGCGGACAGGTGGGCGGGGCCGGGCGCACTTGGGTCACGCCCCGCCCACGGGGCCTCTAGGGAGGGAGCCGGAGGGGACAGAGTCTGGGGTGTGGACTGGTCAGGCTGTGCGCGGAGATGAGGCTGCCCAGGGCAGCGGGGCCGGAGTCGGATGACCCACAGACACCTCGGACTCGTGGGTCCAAGTCCGAAGTCCTTTTTACACGTTGCGCCCCGAACGTTCCCCATCTCGGGGCATGGCAACACCGCCGTCTCAGCTGCGCAAGCCAGAAACCTGGGCGTCATTCTCCTGGATTGCGCCTGCTCCAGTATGCAGATGCCCTCGATTTATGATGGGCTTACTTCCCGATAAACCCATAGTAAGTCGAAAATATCCTAAGTCAAAAGTGGCATTTTCAACTTACAGTGTGCCTAGTCCCATCCTGAGTCGCGGAGCTTCCTGAATGAATATTGCTTTAGCACCATTATAAAGCCAGAAATGCTAAGTTGGACCATCTGTATACCATCTGTATACCCCCTGCCTTGCTGACTTGCCCTGTTTTATCCAGTTCTCTGGAATCTGTACACCACCAGCCCATTCGCCACACTGCAGGGAGCGCACCTCTCAAAGCATAAATCTGTTCATGTCCTCCCCGCATAAAACCCTGCTGTGATTTCCCAGTTACCCTTAGGTTAGAACCAAATTTCTCAACTTGTCCTACCTGGCCCTACCGCCGCTGCATCTGCGATTTCATCTTATGCCACCTTCGGCCTTGCTTTCCATCCTTGGGTTCCTCTCACACCATACTTCCTCTAGCATGAGTGTTTGCGCCTTGCTGTCCCTTCCCTATAAGCTAACTCCTCTTCCCCTTTACTTCCCTCGTGTAGTCAGCTCATCACCCAGATCTCAGCTCAGGTAGCAGGTCTGAGGTCAAGGAGAGGATGTGAGTTTTCCTGGAGCCATAGTCAGAACCTTGGAGAACGCCCATATTTAGGAGAGAGATGGAGGAGGGGGAAGGGAGTAAGGGAAGGAAACAGTCTGATAGGAGAAGCAGGAGGCCTTAACAGCCATACCTAGGAAAAGAATTTCAAGATGGGCTGGATGCCGTGGCTCATGCCTGTAATCCTAGCACTCTGGGAGGCCGAGGCGGGTGGATTGTTTGAGCTCAGGAGTTCGAGACCAGCCTGAGCAAGAGCGAGACCCCGTCTCTACTAAAAATAGAAAGAAATTAGCTGGACAACTAAAAATATAGGAAAAATTAGTCAGGCATGGTGGCGCATGCCTGTAGCCCCAGCTACTCAGGAGGCTGAGGCAGTAGGATCGCTTGAGCCCAGGAGTTTGAGGTTGCTGTGAGCTAGGCGGATGCCATGGCACTCTAGCTCAAGCAACAGAGTGAGACTCTGTCTTCAGAAAAAAAAAAAAAAAGAATTTCAAGATGAAGACACTGTTGTCGCACTGTAAAGGGGGAAAAATCTGGACTTAGAAAAGCATTTTCAGTGGATTAAGGAGGAAATGGAAAATAAGAAAATAGTATGGTTTGGTATGAAGGGAAGGAGAGAGATGAGTTATATAATAGTTGTGAAGACAAATGGAGGGATAGGTTTTTATTTCATTTTTGGTTCGATGTTAAGATGAGGAAAAAGTATGTTTTAGCTTAAGAGATGTTTTAAGACCTTTGGATACAAGTGACAAACCCTACTCAAAATGGCCTGAGTGAAAAGGGATTATATTGGCCAACTTAACTGGAAAGTGCAGAGGTAGGTCTGGCTGCAAGCAGAGCTGAATCCGGGGACTCACATCATCTCCCCAAGGCTCAGTTCCTCTCCGTTGTTCAGATCTACTTTCTTCTGGGGGGGCTTCACTTACTCTGGCAGGCCCTTGCTATGGGACGGCCCCCAGCAGCTCCAGCAGAGGAAGAGTTTCTCTTTGCAGCATTCCCAACAAAAGTCCCAAATTGAGTCTTACTGGCCTGACTTAGGTCATATGTCCATCCCTAAAGAAGGGAATGGGGGTGCTGTTTGATTAGGCTGGAGGTGGGGTTGGTGCCATGCCCTAGTCACCTGGGCTGAGAGTGAGAAAGGTGGTTCCTGGGGGAGAGTGGGTGCAGTGACCAAACGAAAACAGAATGGATGCTGTTCCCCCGAGCAGGTTGAGGATACAGGAGAGAAGGGACAAAGGAGAGCAAGGTCCCCAGGGGAAGGGACTGGGATGGCTTCGTCTTGGACCAGG
Source organism: Avahi laniger (assembly GCA_963575035.1). Taxonomy (NCBI): domain Eukaryota; kingdom Metazoa; phylum Chordata; class Mammalia; order Primates; family Indriidae; genus Avahi; species Avahi laniger. The sequence continues at coordinate 23,187 of CAUYSK010021123.1, forward strand.
GGAGACTCACCCCTTCTGAGGAGGCCTGGGGAGTGCAGTTGCAGATGAGATACCTGTTAGCTGCTCTTCCTGGGGAGCAGGAGGTAAGGGCCACCCAGGGGTGGGAAGGGGAGAGGAAAGCAGGGCTTGGGGATTGGGAGATGCTGAGAGGGGGTGCAACAGCCATTCAAGAAATGGAAAAGGGGGCTTCATTCTCTGTAAGCAGCTCTTCCACAAATAAGACCAGTCCCCTGTCCCTGGCAGGCTCATAGCCTGTTGGAGAAGTCACAAATGACCTGCATTGCAGTGTCGGAAGCGCCAGGGCAGTCTCCACGGGCACTCAGGAAAAGGAGATGGGGCGAGTGGAGGGACCGGAGCAGCCCTGGCTGGGAGGAACCTGATCCCAGCCCCCCAGCTGGTTCTGAGGATGTGTAGGGAAGCAGTGGGATGTAAGATGGATGAGGGAGGAAGGAAGGAAGGAAGGGGCTTGACACAGAAGGGCTTTGAATGCCAGGGCCATGAATTCGGACCTCAACTTGAAGGCAGCAGAGAGCCATTTTGAACAGGAGAATGAGCTGAGGAAGGTGATAGTCTACTCTTAGGAGGAACGCTCAGGCTCTATGGGTAGGTTGGATCGGAGGGTGGGAAACGTGCAGGAGGTTTAAGAGACTCTTAAACCTATAGCCTATAGCCCACGCAGGTTGTACTAAGACCGGAGCTGCAGGGGTGGCAGCCAGAAGGGGATGGACAGTTTTCCTTCAGAAATCAGTGGGACACAGTGACCGACTCAGAATGAAGAACTGCTGAAAATCCTAGGGCTGAAATCCTAGGGCTTCCCAAAGCCCAGAAAACTGGACAGGAGAGGCTGACTTTAGGTCGTTGTGGGTGTGGTAGCTCTAAAAGGAATGAGCAGGAGGCCTCCACCCTGGAGCCCTGCAGCTTGCCTCAGCCCCATCTCTCCCCACAGAAGCCTTGTACTACACAGATGACACAGCCATGGCCAGGGCCCTGGTGCAGTCCCTGCTAGCCAAGGAGGCCTTCGACGAGGTGGACATGGCTCACAGGTAAGGGGTGTGGTCCTGGGTTTAGGCAAACCAGGTGAGCAGAGTTACCACACCCCTTGACCAGAGGAATGTCTCTGCATGCCCAGGACCACCCCCCAACCCGGCAGGACCCTGTGTCTAAGGCTGAAACAGCGTCCCAAGCTAAAGATGACAGCACCGCTGGTACATCCTTAGGTCCCCAAGGCTTCCTCTTTTTCCAAACCAGCCCAGTTTGCTTTCCCAGCTCTGAGAGGCATCATTGAAACCCCAGTTCTGTCTCTATTCTCTCCCCTAGGTTTGCGCAGGAGTACAAAAAAGACCCTGACAGGGGTTATGGGGCTGGAGTAATCACGGTCTTCAAGAAGCTCCTGAACCCCAAGTGTCGCGATGTCTATGAGCCTGCCCGGGCCCAGTTTAATGGGAAAGGCTCTTACGGCAATGGGGGTGCCATGCGGGTGGCCGGCATCTCCCTGGCCTATAGCAGTGTGCAGGATGTACAGAAGGTATTCGGGGTGGGCTGGCTTCTGGGCTTTGTCCTCCCTCTTCTGCAGTGTGGGTTCTGTGACAGCAGGTCTTGTTGTCCCTAGTTTGCCCGGCTCTCAGCCCAGCTGACACACGCCTCCTCCCTGGGTTACAATGGTGCCATCCTGCAGGCCCTGGCTGTGCACCTGGCTTTGCAGGGTGAGTCTTCCAGTGAGCACTTCCTCGAGCAACTCCTGGGCCACATGGAGGAGCTGGAGGGTGATGCCCAGTCCGTCTTGGATGCCAGGGAGTGAGTATGGGGATGGAGGTGTGTGGGCATCTGTGGGTACAGGTGGTGGGATGGGGCACCTGGCATTGCCACAAGCTGAAACCTTCCTTCTTTAATGGCAGACCCTAGGGAGGGTCTGCAAGCCCCTTTGCCTTGTTTGTGTTCCAAGGCTCTCAAGGTCCCAGAGAACAAAACGACCTGCTCACACCTAGCCCCCTCCCACCTCCTATCTGGGCACCTATGTGGGCTGCTGGCCTGACCATGTCCCTGCTCGCTCTCACGCAGCCCCTTCCCCCTGCCCGGCGACCACACCCTGCTGGCTTTGACCTCCCTGAAATCTTGCCCCCAACCCACAGGTTTGGCATGGAGGAGCGTCCATACTCCAGCCGCCTGAAGAAGATTGGGGAGCTTCTAGACCAGGACTCGGTGTCCAGAGAGGAAGTGGTGTCCGAGCTAGGTGGGTGGACCTGCCCATGATTTGTTTCCCCACCTTTTGTCCTTCAGGGTCAGTCTTGGGCTTGGGGAGGGGAATGTGGAGTCATTTTGCCCTGGCCATGCTCTGTAGGGTCCTTGGCAGGGGTGTGACCTCAGTGCCTTCAACCTTGTAGATCAGCTTCACCAGAAATGGAAGCCGAATACCCATTTTTACAGGTAATGTTGATAACAGATGTGTATGTGCCCAGCACTGGTCCTGGGCACTCTGCAGAATGCTTCGATCACACTTCATCCTCACAGCAGCCCTGTGAGAGGGTCAGTAACTTTACTCACTCTCTGCACTGAGGAGTGGGAGCCGAGAGCAGGAATCTTAGTGATTAGGTAACTTTCCCAGTCACATGGCCAGTACCTGGTGGAGTCAGGACTTGAACCCAGGTAGTCTCACTCTAGAGCCTGTGATCTCAGTCACAGCCCTGCCGCAAGCCAAGGGTGTTGACATGTGGCAAACAGCAGGATGCCCAGGGGCCCCGGGGTAGGTGAAGCCCCTGTAATCTGGCTTCCCCACAGGGAATGGCATTGCTGCCTTTGAGTCTGTGCCCACCGCCATCTACTGCTTCCTGCGCTGCATGGAGCCTGACCCCGAGATCCCTTCTGCCTTCAATAGCCTCCAAAGGACTCTCATCTATTCCATCTCTCTTGGTGGGGACACAGACACCATTGCCACCATGGCTGGGGCCATTGCTGGCGCCTACTATGGAATGGATCAGGTGCCAGAGAGCTGGCAGCAAAGCTGTGAGGGCTATGAGGAGACAGACGTCCTGGCCCAGAGCCTGCACCGGGTCTTCCAGAAGAGTCTGTGAAGGCCACAGCTGCTGGGGCTCTGCCACGTCCAGTGGGACAACTACAGCTCAGATCGGAAACTCTGAGATTCCTTAAGCTTGGCTCCCCTGCCTTAGTCTTCCTGTGGTGTGCGGCTGGGGTCTTTCTGGGGGAAGTCATTGGAACAGTGAGTGAGGGGCTGGCGCCTCGCTCATGCCAGGTCTCTGGCTTGCTGCAGAGCTGTAGGCGCTCCCTGGCTCCTCAGTGAGACGTGAGAGACCAGGGTGGGTTTATTTTAGAGAATACTTATGGCATTTTCTTTTATCATCTAGGACGTGGGGTTTGGGAGAGTGGAAATGATCTGCAGTAGCATCATTTCTCCCTGTTGAGTTTTAGCCAATTTGCCAGCAAGCCTGCCCTTGGCTGGGCAGGGCCCCCAAGCAGCAGGTCATGTGGATCAAGGGACAGGCACTTGATTCCAGCTGATCTGGGTCCACACCTGGCCCTTCACTATCATGGGGCTTGTTAACAGCTTCCAGTGGAAGTCACAGCAATAAACAGCTTTTGGTAAATCCCACCACTGTTTCCTGCTTCTCCTCTGCCCTGAATGGATCCTTCTCCTGTGGCAGCTTGACCTTTTCAAGCCTAGTGCCTGTCTGTCTGGGCTGCACTTTCCCAGGGCTGGGACCCCAAAGCGATGAGCTGCTATGTTGCCAGGCAAATTCCTCCTGTTCCTCCAGTCGGCTGCCTGTTCTGCCAGGAAGAGCAGAACAGGCATAGTTTGGTGACTTTTCCTGTTAGAGATCGCACAGGGTGGCCCAGACAGCTAGGCCTGCCAGAGGCAGTGAGCAGGAACAGGCCAGATTTTCCTGCTCTCAGAGCCTAACTTCCCCAAGTAAGAGCTAGGCCCAACTGGGGCAGGAACAGGAACCCTGTAGAAGGATCCCTTCTATCACCAGACTGGCAGCCTTTGGGTGGGGAGGGCATGCCATCACAGGTGCCCTGGGTGGTCTGCATGCGTGTGCCTCCTACATCTTGGGGCTCAGTCAAAGGCCTTGCCCCACGAGGAAGTTTTCACAGCATCCAGTTTGGAGAAAGGGAAAGGACACCTCAGACAGCAGGGACATCGAGCATCCTTCCAGTCCCAGGGGAAAGAAGCATGCACGGTCTGCAGCTGTCCTGAGGTCTGAAGACTGGGGCAGGTCTACTTTCAAGTGGGGCTCTGTTAGGCTGGGTGTTTTCAGGGCATGGATTGTTTCAGGTCCGTTGCCCAGACCCCAGATCAGGGACAGATCTCTTGCTGCTGAGCATGGCAGGCGGTGAGCAGGTGCTTTCTGCCCAGGAAGGCCCCCCCCAGCCTGTCTTCAGCTTTGGGCCTGGCAGTAGCCAGCCCTCAAGAGCGAAGACTCACAGTTTCATTCATAATTTGTATCAGATGTTGAGACTTGGCCCTTGGGATCCTGAGCCAGCTGTCATGCTCCACTACCCCTGAGAGTTTGCAGGAATGTTCCAGTGAAGCTTGATCCGTCTCCCCCAGCTCCAGCCTGCCTTCGGTTTCTTAAAATGCCTCTTGGCATTTGCTTGGCGCACAGCCTCAGCAGCATAGGTGTCAAGCATTTCTGATGCGGTGGTGACAGAAACCTGGGCTGGGGAGCTGGTGAGGAATGCATGCTCCTCGGGAGATGGTGGGCACACGAGAGCCGCAGGGCGCTCCCTGGATGCCTCGTGCGATCCAGAGTCCTGAGATGCTTCTGCGTCAATGCTCTTTGCAGCACGGCACTGTTCTGTACAACAGGTTTTATTGAGGTTGTGTCAATACAGTCGATACGGTTTTTCTTTTCAAAAAGAAGTCCCATTTTATTTGATTCCCCAGTGCATTTTTCCCGAATCTTCTGTGACACAGGGCACATGATAAATATGTGGAGAACTAAGCTTCCTATACCAAGATAGAAATGAAATGACTAGTGGAAACATTTAAACCTTAATCTTAAAAAAAAAAAAAATCCAGAATCAGAGTTACTAAAAATGCACAAGGTAATGCAGTTTTCTTAGTTACAATCTGACATTGTTTATCAAAGCTACTCAGTTAAGTGAACACCTGCAACTCGGATCCCGTAAACATTTCAGAAATGCCAACCACTCCTCCCTGAAGGCTTCAGGAATGAAATTTGGCAGAAGCTCAGCTCTGTGAAACAGTTTTTTTGTTTTGTTTTTGGTTTTGGCTCCCGCTCCCCTGGTACCCTACTTAGTCCCCTGGGCTCCCACTGGGAGCCAATTCATTTCTGCCAATCAAAACTGTCCCCAACACATCAGATTCTAGTGGCTTTGACCCAGGGAAGGGAGAGGTTAAGCGAAGGACCCTCAACAGGAATGGTTTGAGACTCCTTAGTTGATTCTCTTGGGTGTCAGGGAGTTAGAAATCAAGTGTCACTGGGGCAGATTTGGGTTTTCATTTCTCCTTTTGAAAGTGAAAATGAACAAATAGCCTGCTTTGGAGAAGTCGCGGGCAGCAGTGCAGGCTTGGCAAGGAGTCTAGGGGAGCGCAGCTGAGCAAGTAGTCAGCAGTCATCCTCCGTTTTCAGCATGGACAGTCCAGCAGTGTGGCAAGGCCACGCCCTGAATGACCCAGGCTCACACTTGGTATGGGGAGGTGGGCCGGTCCGGTGAGGGCCGAGGGCAAGGCCTCCTGCCACGGCGAAAGAATGTCCACCATCCCCAAAACTGATCCTCTCAGCTTTACCTGCTTATTGTGAACGAGGGGCCGAGGGCTTGGGAGGGGGCCCTGCCTGTTTCCTGCAGAGGAGCTCTGCTCCGGGAGAATGGCAGAAATGTCCCAAGCCAACTCATTCCAAAGGGGCCTGCTGGCACCCTTTCTCTCAGAGCCTTGGCCTCCCGGGCCCTAATCTTGCTGAGAACAGGAAATTGGAACCAGAGGGTGGAAGGAGAGGAAGCCCCCACAGATTAACCCCTCTAGCTACACCCCCACTCACCATATGGTTCTTACTAAGGAAAAGCAAGTGGGAGCCTTCTCCCTCCCCAAGCTTGCGTGCACCGTGTTCAGAGAGGCCAAACAAGAGGCTCTCTGCTTTGGGGATACCTGGGTTGGGGGGACAAGGATCCCCTTACAATTTTATATGAGAAAATCAGCCCACTTCTCCATAGGTGAGAGAAGGGGCAGCACACCCACGTTTGCTGATTGTCAGCCCTGCCTCCTGCCACCATCTGCGCTAGACGCTTCGAGGCACTTCACACAGTTTGATCTTTCCGGCCTGTGGCCGTCCCTAGGGGCCTGTGTGGCTGCCCCCATGCTAAGCAGAGCCAGAGTTCGTGGTGCAGCCCTGGAGACAGGGTGGGTGTGAAGAGCTGCGGCCCGCCCCGGATCCACACCCCTACCCCTCACAAACTACCTCCCATGGCTGCAGCTGAAGCAGTGAGAGGGGGGGTGACCCTTCCCAGGAGCCTGCGGAGAGGGCCACGCAGCTTTACTCGCCACACGCAGGCCTGATGCCACAGCATCACCACTGGGGTGAGGTCCTTGCAGGGCGTCCACACTGGCCATCTCCATGCTCCCCCCGCTCCCTTTCCCCTGGAGGGAAACAAACTCCAGGGAACCCCACTGTCATATGCTGGAGGTCCTGGGGGAGCTGGAAGAGCCCCAGCCAAGGACTGTGAGGGAGGCCATGCCCTCTTCCTTGAGCAGGTGCCATTTGGAGGCCGGCAGGAAGGGCTGTCCCCCCGAGGTGGAAGGGTGGCGGAGCTCAGCCCCTCTCAGCTCCTTCGAGGCCCAGCAGAGTCGACACACAGGCCTGGGCTGTGCATCCCGGGGCGCTGCCTGCAGACCAGGCAGGGCAGAGACGGGGTGCAGCCCAGACCCTGCACAGACATTTGGGGGGAGGGAACTCAGGCCTGCCCCATCTGGCGACAATCTCAGCCTGCATGTAGGGAGAAAGCAAGTCAGTCTCCTCGGGCCAAGGCTGTGGTCGCCTCTGTTCAGCCTGGTTTTTTTCTTTAAATGGAGATTCTTTGGAACTGAAAAGGTCACTCTACCACTAAAGAGGAGGAGGCCAGGGCAGCAGGGCCCCCCGCGGGTTATGTGGGGCAGAGCAAGAATCCCGAAAAGGAGGAGTGGATGTACTCGGTGGAGTAGAGGCCATTGGCCTGGTCCGAGGGCATCTGCACCCAGACCTGGTCGTTGGGCCGCAGCTGGAGCACGGCTCCGCCAGACGCCTGGTCCAGGTAGCCCTTCTTGTACTCGTCGTAGGTGTAGGTGGCTGGCACGTTGTTCTTGTACAGGGCCACCCACACGTTGGTGCCCTTGACGTGCACATGGTAAGCAAAGTAGTAGACACCGCCCACAGGACAGGTGAAGATGCCAGTGGCTGGGTTGTAGCCACTGTGGCCGTTGTAGAGAGTCCGGTCAAATTTCACAGGCATGCCCGAGGCGGGGAAGGGCGAGGTGAGCACCGCAGTGAAGGCCGGGGTGGCGTGCGCAGACAGCTCGCCCAGCCCGAACTGTGGCTTGCCACCCTTGCCCAGCACAGCGCCCTCCACGCCACCGTTGGGCAGGTGCAAGCCTGCGATGCCAGTCTCATCCAGGGCCCCGGGGGCACCAGGGGGCCCAGGAGGCCCGGGAGGCCCAGGAGGTCCTGTGAGTCCTGGGGAGCCGGGGACCCCAGGGGGCCCCGTGGGCCCCGCCGTGCCGGGTTCCCCCACTTTCCCCTCCCCAGGGGGCCCTGGCAGGCCTGGTTCACCCTTCAGGCCTGGCAGACCCTGGGGTCCAATAGGGCCAGCTGGGCCCTGGAGTCCTGGGATTCCCGAGGGGCCCCTCAGGCCAGGCTGCCCAGGGAGCCCCAAGTCACCCTTCTGCCCCAGGGCCCCTGCCACCCCTGGTCCTCCAGGGCGGCCCGCGAAACCCGGCTCACCTTTGGGCCCAGTTGGTCCTGGGGCCCCATGGGCCCCAGGAAGTCCCCTCTCACCTGGGAGCCCAGGTTTCCCAGCCAGGCCACTAGGCCCCTGGTCACCCCGCATGCCAGGCATTCCTGGGGGGCCTTCGGGCCCTGCCTCCCCTTTAAGTCCAGGGGGCCCTCGTCTGCCAGGGAGCCCTGCAGACCCAGGAAGCCCGGGGGGACCACCAAGGCCCTGTGGGCCCTGCTCCCCTGGCTCCCCATCCTCACCTGGCTCCCCCCTGTCCCCCAAGAGCCCTGGGACCCCAGCTGGGCCCCTGTCCCCCTTGGGGCCTGGCAGTCCTGGCATCCCATAGCCAGTGGGGCCTATCAGGCCAGGGGGACCCCGGGTCCCTGGTTCCCCTTTGGATCCTGCTGGGCCCTGTGGCCCTGGCACCCCTGCTGCCCCTGGCACCCCCACACCATCTACCCCAGGGGGTCCTTTGGGCCCCACAGCTCCTGGCTCCCCACTGGGACCCGGAACTCCGGGAGGCCCAGACTCACCCTTGTCTCCAGGGGCCCCAGGAAGCCCATCCAAACCAGGTTTGCCTAAGCCAGCTGGGCCAGGGAGGCCGGGGGGTCCCGGGGCACCCCCCTGCCCTGGTGGCCCAGGCAGCCCTGGCTGGCCCACTCCATTATCCCCCTTGAGGCCTCGATCGCCTGGGGGCCCAGGCTCCCCCTGGGGCCCTGGCTCCCCCTGGAATCCTGGGGGCCCTGGCACCCCCTGGGCCCCTGGTTTTCCAGGGACAGTAATGCCTGAAGGGCCAGGGAGGCCAGGGGGCCCTGGGGGTCCCCGGAGGCCCTGGTCCCCTCGTATTCCTGGCTCCCCCCGAAGCCCGGGCTGCCCTGGTGGTCCAACCTTGCCTGGGAGCCCTGGCGGACCAGCCTTGCCCATCCTGGAGAAGCCAGGGGGGCCAGCAGGGCCGGGCAGCCCATGGAGCCCTGGCTTCCCAGTGCCGGGTTTTCCTGGGAAGCCAGGAGGGCCAGGGGGCCCCCGAGGCCCGGGCTTCCCTGGGGGGCCGGGCTCTCCTTTCAGGTCCATCGGCAGCAACGGTAGAGGCATTTCTGAGAAAGAGAGAGAAGGAGGCGGTCAGAGGCTTGCATAGTGGGGACATAGGACCCCTTCTACCCATCTCCAACACCGGTATGAGGCAAGGCTCCCTGCATCTGTTCATGAAGACCACTCCCCGCTGCTCTCATGAAAGATGGAGTTTAGGGGTGGTCCAGAGGCCATCTTGGGGGCTACAGGGTGTCCTCACCCAGGGCCCCTAGCACTCAGCCTACCAGGCTGGGCCGTCCCCATGAGCTTGCCCTGACTCTCATCCCCACATGACCACAGGTGGAGTGGCCACCAGGTGGCACCAGCAGCCCGCCTTAGAGACAGCTGGAGCAGAACCGCCCCTCCCCGCCCCCCCAACCTCTGCATTTACCTTCCTGCCCCTCCCCGCTCTGAAGACCATCTGTACCACCATCCGCACCCTGTTTCCAGGCCCTCTGGGGCATCAGGAAGAAAAGTGGAGATGGGAAAATCTTTGGTGGGGATTGAGGGGCTGTGGTGGGTCGAGGAGGCAGGGAGTTCGGTGGTCAGGAGCTGTTTGGGGCACTGTGGGGTGGGAGGCTCTCACCCAGGTACTGGCCCTTGCCCTCGCGGAAGGGCGGTCCCACAGGTCCTTTTTGCATGGGCTGCATGTACTTCACTGGGGCGTAGCCTCCTGCCCCGCTGCCAGAGGATGCAAGCGGCCCACACCCCAGCAGCAGCAGCAGCCAAGACAGGGGCGACAGAGCCCCCCGCATGGCGTCGGTGGGCGTGCTGCAGGGAGGAACAGAGAGGCGTCGTCAGCCAGACCCTGGGTGGTTTGGCATCAGGCCCAGGGCTCACAGAAAGATCAGAATTTAGGTATTACACTTGATCTTGGCCAAAGACTGAGAAGCGATTCAGAATTTAGATATTATTCACAAGCAATTCCCAAAGCTACAGAGGTCTGCAGAAGCTACCTCCTCAACTTCTTCCGACCCTGCCCGTGGCTGTCCATCCCCACCGCCATCTCCCAGGGCCCAGCCTCCCTGGGACAACAGCGTCCCCCAAACCAGTCACTCCGTGCAGCCAGACGTGCCTTCTAGAGCACAATCTGACCTTCCCCACTAAAAACCCTTTGGTGATAACATCCACTGCCATGTGCTGGGCCAGCTCTCTGCCAGGCACTGGGCCGAGCTTTTTAGAGATGAACTAACTCAATCCTCACAGCATTTTAACAAGGTATTGTTATTGTCACCCCACCTTCCCGATGATAAAACTAGAGCAAAGGTCTCGAGGAAGCAGAACTGGGGCTTGACTTGGGTCTGGCTGACTCCACATCATGTTGATGACCTTCTGGGCTTCCCACTGCCTTCGGGATCGAGTCCATGGTACTTAACACAGCACTCAAGGCCTTTCTGATCTACTCTGTGCCGGTGTCTCCAACCCTGTTGCCGGCCCCTTTCTCTGCCTTCCCCTCCCCCACACCTGCACCCAGTAAACCAGAACGTCTTATAGCCCAGACCCCAGGCAGCCTCACACTTCCGGGCGTTTGCACCTGCTGTTGCTCTGCCCGCGGTATGCTTCTCTTGCATGTATCCTCTAAGGCCCAGGCAAGCTGTCACCCCGTCCTCTATAATGCCTCACTCCTTTGTGCCCCGACCTGACCTACCCCTGTCCCAGCACTGAACTCAGCCTAGAGGACAGGGCCTGGGTGGGGAAGAAGTGCAGGCTCTGGGTCCAGACGGCCAGCCTGAGTCTCCCACTCAGCACCTGGGGGAACTGGACAAGAAGCTTCTTCATCTGTAAAATGGGACAACATGTCCACAGAAAACTCGTACCTGAATGCTTATAACAGCAAGATTCCTAATAGCCAAAAGAAGCAGGGACAACCCAAATATCAATCAAGTGATGAGTGAATAAATAAAGTGTGGTATCTCCATACAATGGAATATTATTTGGCAATAAAAAGGAATGAAGTACAAGCCTTCTAGTCCCAGCTACTTGGGAGGTTGAGGCAGGAGGATCACTTGAGCCCAGAGTTTGAAAAGGCCAGCCTGGGCAAAATAGACCCCCATCTTTAATAAAAAATAATTTTAAAAAATTAATTTTTGGCCAGGCGTGGTGGCTCACACCTGTAATCCTAGCACTCTGGGAGGCTGAGATGCGTGGATTGTTTAAGCTCAGGAGTTCGAGACCAGCCTGAGCAAGAGCGAGACCCCATGTCTACTAAAAATAGAAAGAAATTAGCTGGACAACTAAAAATATATATATATAAAATTAGCCGGGCATGGTGGCGCATGCCTGTAGTCCCAGCACTTTGGGAGGCTGAGGCAGTAGGATCGCTTGAGCCCAGGAGTTTGAGGTTGCCGTGAGCTAGGCTGACACCATGGCACTCTATCCTGGGCAACAGAGTGAGACTCTGTCTCAAAAAAAAAAAATTTTTAATTTTAAAAAAGGAATTGAGTACTGATACATGTTACAATACAGATTAATCTTGTAAACATTAAGCTCAGTGAAAGAAACCAGATGCGAAAGGCACACATTGTATGGTTCCATATATAAGCACTGTCCAGAACAGACAATTCATAGAGACAGAAAGTAGACCAGGGGTTGCCTAAGGCTGGGGGAGGCGGAAATTAGGAGCAACAGCTAATGGGTACAGGATTTCTCGTAAGGGTGATGAAATGTTCTAAAATTCATTGTGGTGATGGTTGCACAACTCTGAGAATAGTAAAAAACCATTGAATTGTACTTTTTTTTTTTTGCGAGACAGAGCCTTGCTCTGTTGCCCAGGCTGGAGTGCTGTGGCGTCAGCTTAGCTCACAGCAACCTCAAACTCCTGGACTCAAGTGATCCTCCTGCCTCAGCCTCCCAAAGTGCTGGGATTACAAGTGTGAGCCACTGCCACCGGCTGAAGCTGTTATTTATTTATTTATTTATTTTTCTGAGACAGAGTCTCACTCTCTTGCCTGGACTAGAGTGCCATGGCATCAGCCTAGCTCACAGCAACCTCAAACTCTTGGACTCAAGCGATCCTCCTGCCTCAGCCTCCCGTGTAGCTGGAACAACAGGCACGCGCCACCATGCCCAGCTAGTTTTTTCTATTTTTAGTTGTTTGGCTAATTTCTTTCTATTCATAGTAGAGACGGGGTCT
>CAUYSK010021124.1:0-61703 GCA_963575035.1 Avahi laniger
TTCATGTCTTGCTTCTTCTTACTATTCCTACTTCAAGTAGCAAATATCAATGATAATTTACTAAGTAATCTTACTCATAAGAAATTATCTATACTACTATACAGTGGAGTAATGAATACAAGCTCTCAAGTTATCAGAAACATAGGAATTTCTTTAAGGTATGAACACATACATTTCCAACATGTAAGTATTTCGGAGTATATTGATGCCATCACAATGCTGTTTTGTAAAAATGATTAATTCTAGAGATAGTGGGAAAATCTTTATAGGGAGTTTGAGCTTTTCGGATGTTCTGAAAGGAGAAGAAGGAGGAGGAGGAGAAGAAAAAGGAGGTCGATGATGAGAAGGGTATTGAATGCTGCAAAGGTGACAGGTAAGCATTTTTCTATTTACAGAACCACAAGTGGACAGGTATGTAGCATTATTAGGGTCAGTTATAAATAATATAATAATATATATATTATTTCATCATGGATAATATAGAGATCAAGGTGGTGTAAAATTGGAGTGGGCATATCCGAGAAAGCGGGCAGCAGGTTGGACATTGTACACAGAGGATTGGAGATAGCTATAGCAGATGATAGTTGAGGATGGAAATTCCTGAAATGGAAATAAGAAGTTTTACCATTATTATCTGCATTTGTGGTAGCATGAGGGGCAGGAAGGCAAAATTTTCAAATAAGAACAAAGTTAAAGGAGAGTCTTCATTTGAAGGATGCCAAGATAATGGATTTAACCATATTTGTCCAGGAGCTGGTGGTGTTGGGGGACAATGTCACTGGAGCCTGAAAAGAAAACATCTGGGGATTTGAGAAGCAAAGCACCCTCAAGCAGTTATGTTTCCTTTTACAGTTAGTTCTGGAACCTGATTAGGTACTTCGACATTTTTGTGCTTTAGCATAATGTTACAGCCAAAGACCTTGAGGTCTTCTTAAGATTCATTTCCTATGATGCGGTAACCTCTAGCACAGTGTTCACATTCCAAGAAATGCTTAATATTTAACATGCTGGTGATTTCCTTAATCACCTTTCAATATCAGAATCCTGTGCTTTATCAGATAAGCCTTTTTAGCTTACAGCAGATGATACTGTTTAATCCAATCACAAAGCATCCATCTTGGATGATGTTGTTGCCAGTGCTGATTCAGGATCTTTCACTAAATTCAAACGTCCTGTCCCTTACCCAGGTAAGAAGCTGGAAAAAAAGTTGTAAGGTGTTCATTGATTTACTATCTCATCCTGAAATTCTGAGGTTCAGTCCCTGATAGAGTGGATGTGGGTTGTGTTCTCTGGTTGGTTACATAATCTTACGATGTGGCTGTTTGGAGATATTTTCAGCCTCTTCAAAAAACTTATGAAATACTCAGCTTTAAAAAATGTTTTAAGTAATGTGCAATGTGCAAAACAGGTATCACCACTCTATCTTTGGGTCTTAGTGTAGTACTGAATATGTCCCCTGGGATGGGGATAGAGGAGGGATCAGGAAGGCAATAGAACTCAATTTCTGTTATTCACATAGTTTTGTAAAAAAAATGGTGCTTTTAACATTTTGTCAAGTCCATTTTTATGCAACTGCATAAATACTGAAGCATTAAAATGCTTGTGTCCAATCGTCTATGCCAGCATGTTCTACTTTATCTCTGGATAAGGAGGGAGACTTTGGAAAAGAGCCTCCACTCTTCCTTAGGACACAAGAGGTTCTGGGACCTGTCTGTAATTTTTGCTCTATTTTATGGAGACTCTATGGATTTCTTTGATTTAGGAACTCAAATTCTTGCTAGAGCTGATTTGATCACCAGAATGTCACGTGTCACTTATTCAGTCTTGAGCTGGGTTGGTTCCCTTGTCATAGCAGGCTAGAACATCCCCTGACTTTGAAGGTGGGATGTGATAAATAGCATAGCTGCTTTCTGCTTCCTATTGAGGAAGATTTTGAATTGATTGATGACTTAGCTACATGTGGAAAGATCTGTGTTACATTAGCAACACATGATGTCCTTTTGCATCTTACTGGGATTGATCTACTGTGTGAGTATAATTACCAGCTCTGTATGGCATGTTTACATGAGCTCCTACCCGGACCATCTCATTTCACGTTGATGGAGTGGCTGTCGTGAGCACAGTGAGATCTCTCCACTTGACACATCTATGCTTGTTAAATTACACTAAGGAAGGATTTGAGATCACTCACCAGTTTTTATTGGTAAAGAGAGCATGAAATATATCTGATTCATACTAAATGACAATCACAATAATTAGAATGTTTCACTGCCATGATACATGCATATATCACGGGGGAGTTGGCAGGGTCCTAATATAGCTATTCCGTCACCTCACAACAAGGGCCAGGCTCACACTGCACCCTGCCAGTGAACAGTTACTGCTGAAGCCCCCTAGTGGAGGCTTTGTTGGATCTAGGCTCTAGTTCATTCCTTGGGCCCAGCCTAGCAGAGACAATCAGAGTTCACACTCTGAATGGGTACCTGAACTTACCTACTTTAAGGAGAAAGAGCCTCTGGACTTCCAAAGTAGAAGTTCACTGTTAATCGAGGGGTAAATGTTGGACTAAGGAAGGTCAGGCAGTTTAGTCCTCCTGGGCCTAAATAGGCCAGGTGGATGATGATTCCGTGTGATGTTGACTCAGTCTTGTGTGGCGGCTTCGCTGGCCTGCAGAAGCCCTTCGTTAGATTTCTGATGTCATAAATCAAAGCACACAGAAGTACTTTTGAAGAAACCAGCTCGACAAGCCCTATTCTCAGCTGGATCTATATTTCTGGGTCAACTTCCAGAGAGTGGAAGAATACCTATAATATTGGGAAAACTTTGGAAAAATGTTTACCAACCAGTAAATTTCATTTGGACACATTCAATATTTAAATATAATTTTTATAATACAAAGTCTCATGAGGTTGTATAAAATATTGTGACAGGTTTTGAAATTTAGCAGGTGTCTTGATCTGCTCATCCATCTGTGTTATCTCTGCCCGTATTTGCCTAGGACTAAGATTCTTTATAAAATTGTGGAGATGAAAGTTAACTTTTAGAAAAGTGACAATAATACAGATAAAAATTTCTTTCCATAGAAATGCAAACTGTGTTTGGTGGAATGTAATTGATTTTTTCCCTGTGGATATTGCCAGTTTTGCATTATTTGTAAATTCATTTCAGCACTCCTTTATTTCAATAAATATATGTCTGGTTTCTTAAATTTCAGTGTTGTGAGTTCTTTTTTCTGGATACAAGTCTTATGTCATATATATTATTTGCAGATATTCTCTTCTAGTCTGTGGCTTGTCATTTTATTTTCTTAATGATATTTGAAGTGCAAATGATTTTAATTTTGGTGAAGTCCGTTTTATCATTTGGTTGGTGTTTTATCTGAGAACTCTTTGCCGAACCCAAAGTCATGAGATTTTATCCTATGTTTACGTTTAAAAGTTTTGTAATTTTAGTTCTTATATGTAGGTCTATGATCCATTTGGAGTTCATTTCTGTGTATGGCGTGAGGTAATACTCTAAATTTACCACGTAGAATGGATATTTAATTGTCTCAGCACTATTTGTTAAAAAGACTATTCCTGCATTGGCATGGCACCCTTGTCAAAAATCAATTGACCACAAATGTAAGGGTATATTTCTGGACTCTCATTTCTTTTCCATTGATCTATCTGCATAATCCTTACTCCAGATATATTTTTATGTTAGTCTTTAGCCAGAATAGCATTATTACCAATTAATAACTGTTTCTGAGATTTGTGACACTGTCCATCCTGAATAGAATAGGCACCAAGATCTTCCATATTTTTGTTTTCCTT
Organism: Avahi laniger; assembly: GCA_963575035.1. Taxonomy (NCBI): domain Eukaryota; kingdom Metazoa; phylum Chordata; class Mammalia; order Primates; family Indriidae; genus Avahi; species Avahi laniger. The sequence continues at coordinate 3,816 of CAUYSK010021124.1, forward strand.
TATAAGAGCAAAAAGAAATCCCTTTAAACTTTCCTCCCTCCTGTATTCACTCTCTTTAACATTTTCTTAATTTCCCATTAAACGTACACATACATAACATTTTAAAAGAAAAAAAAGATTTCTTTTTTTCTTTTGAATGTTTTACCATTGGAAAACATTCTGATTTGGGTTCTGTGCAATAACAAGGGACTGATTTAGCAGCTGGAAGCTGCCAGGGGCAGTTTAAACATCCAGTATCCTGGGAGGTCTTAGATGATTAAGGATTAAGATTCAAAACTCTTGACCTTCTTATTGAGATAAAAATCTCTTGTAAGATTAAAAAAATGCTCATACTTTTTTTTTCATTGTGCTTACATTTCTCCCCAAGTTTTGAGTAATTCCTTTAAGGCAAAATTCCCAGATTTTAGAATACCAAATCCAAGGAAGATAAACATTTCATTACATATCAAAGTGATAAGAATAAACATTTCTTTTTCTGACTCAAGTGAGTCAGCATACAGGATATATTATAAAAAGTAGAGAGATATCTATGGAATATTTAAAAAAGCATAAAGCAATTGATATTTTACATATTAACTGCATTATATACAAAATGTAATATGTCACCATAAGGAAATGAAATCGATGTAACAAACATTTTAGCGTCTTGATATTTATTTTCACATTGCTTTCCAGACCAGCACACATTCTTTTAAGTGGAATGGATTTTAGTTGATAACAGTAAGGCTTCCTGTTATCTTATCCACTTCATGTAATTGTCCTTCTCATTAACTCATCCAACTAATATTCATGAGTGGAGACTGTGTTTTGGGTACCCCTCGGGAGGTTGAGAATGCAGATGTAAGTACAACCAAGACTGCACTCATGGAACTATCAATAACATCCTAGCAGGGAAGACAGAAAATAGTAATAATTATGTCTAAAATAGTGACAATGGCTATGATGACATCCAAATCAAGGTAAGTGATAGAACGTGATGCAGTAGAGGTTGCAGGTGGATAATTTAGAAAGGGTTGCCAGGAAAGGTCTTTCCAAGGAGGATGTAAGTGGAGACTTAGACGAATTGAGGGTGGGTGAATATTTGAGAGAAGAATATTGCAATTAGAGTAGAGGAGGCAAATAATTGGATATAAGGTTACAGAGATTTTCCCAGGGGGTGGTGGATCATGTATGTCTTTCTAGGTCACAGTCAAGAGTGTGAATTTTATTCTAAGAGTGACAGAAAGCCACAGAGGACTTGGTGGGCTAAAGAGTGACATCATCTTATTTGTGTTTTTAGGAGTTTCTCTGAGACCTTTGTATTGTTTTGTCTGAAGTGGACAAGAGTGGAAGAGAGAAGTCTGGTTAGGAGGCTACTTCATGGCCTGGGTGAGAGAGATTGGTATCTTGGATGAGGATGGTAGGGGTAGACATGATAAGAAAAGGCTGGATTTTGGTTAGATCTTGTCTTTTCTCTCAGGCTTCTATAACAGAAATACCACAGACTGGGTGGCTTGGAAACAACAGAAATTTATTTCTCACAGTTCTGGAGGCTGGGATGTCCAAGATCAAAGCACTGGCATATTCTGAGTCTGGTGAGGGACCACTGCCTCATAGACAGCTGTCTTCTCACTTTAACCTCACATAGTGGAGGGGGGGAAGGGTTCTCTCTCTAGCTTCTTTTACAAAGACACTAATCCCATTCCTGAGGGCTCTTCCCTGTGACCTAATCATCTCCCAAAGGCCCCACCTTTTAATTTTATCACTTTGGAGGTTAGGATTTCAACATATGAATTTGGGGGAACAAACATTCAGACCATAGCAGATCCTGAAGGTAGAGCCAACAGGATTTGCTGGGGGATTGGAGGTGGGGAGATGAGGATAAAATAGTAGGTTTTTGACCTGAGCAACTGTGGGGATGTTGGCACTCTTTACTGAGACGTGAAAGATGGAGAAGCATATTTGGAGGCAATAGTGAAAAGGTCAGGAACTCTGTTTTGGATATGTAAAGTCTGAGAGCCTGATCATCTGCTGATGAAAAAAATCAAGTCCAATAATGTTTTCAGGAGTCGTAAATTTTTTATCTACAGAGCTTTTGAGGAATCACTCAATGGTAGAATTCTATTCTCAACAAATTGTTTATCCTGGATAAACGCAAAATGTAGTTTATCCTGTTTTTAAAAGTTAGTACACATTTTATCCTCTTAAATTACAGGTTCATTTGTTTATTGGACATGGCTTTTGTTGATTTTTCCTCAGGCTTTCATTTTGTAGGTTTTGGTTTCAGACTAAACTGTATGAACTGCATAAAGATAAACCCATAGTCATAGTCAAAGAGCTAAGAAATCCTGCCTGATGAAAATGCAAACATTTTTTAAGTGTGTTAAAAAAGAATGCATTCTAGTGCCTTTTAAATTAGTTTCTTAAAGAGCATATAGTAATTTTTTTAAGATTTTAAAAATTATGGTAAGATACGCATGACATATTTATCATTTTAACCATTCATAAGTGTACAATTCAGCAACTTTAAATACATTCACAGTATTGTATAACCAACACTACTGTCTACATCCAAAATATATTATCATCCTTAACCAAAACTCTGTAGCCATTAAACAATCTCTCTCTCTTCCCCCTTCCCCAGGCCCTGGTAACCTCTATTCTACTTTCTTTTTATTTTGTTGTTCTTAAAAAATTTTTTTATAATTGACACTAATAATTGCACATGTTTATCAAGTACAGTGTGAGGTATCAATACATGTACACATTGTATAATGATGAAAATCGGGGTAGTTAGCATGTCAATTACCGCAAACTTTTATCATTTCTTTGTGCTGATAACTTTCAAGATCCTCTTTTCTAACTTTCTTGAAATATATAACACCTTGTGATTAGCTGTAGTCACTCTACTGCGTAACAGAGCACCAGAACTTACTCTTCCCATCTAACTGCAGTTTTGTACCCGTCAACCAACCTGTCTTCATCATTCCCTCCTCCACCCCCTCTCCAGCCTCTGGTAGCCTCTATCCTACTCTCTACTTCTATGAGATCAAATTTTTTAGATTCCACATGAGTAAGATCATGTGGTATATGTCTCTCCGTGTTTGGTTTACTTCACTTAATACAATTCATTTATGTTGTCACAAACGGCAGGATTTTATTTTTTTTTATAGCCGATTGGTATTGCATTGTGTACATATACCACATTTTCTTTATCCATTCACCCACTGATGGACACTTATGTTGATTCCATCTCTTGGCTATTGTGAATAGTGCTGCAATAAACATGGAAGTGCAGATATCTTTTCAGCATACTGATTTCAGTCCCTTTGAATATGTACTCATTAGTGGACTTGCTGGATCATACGGTATTTTTATTTCCAATTTTTTGAGGATTGATCATACTGTTTTCCATAATAACTGTACTAATTTCCATTCCCACCAACAGAATACAGGGCTTCACCTTTTTCTACATCCTCATCAGCATTTGTTATTTTTTGATAATATGAGCATATACTACTTTTGAGTAAGTTGGATAACTTCTGTTCTCTTTTAGAAGACAGAAAGCCTTGTGTAATGTTAAACTTTTATTATCTTAAACTGAGAGTGCCCTGAAAAGACAGATAATTGCCAGAAGGGCCACAGAGCAATATTCTGAAACCAAAATGACTGTTTTAGGTACAGATTCTCCAATATTTAATTGGTCCTCAAAAAAAATGTAACAAACCTTTCATCCACTAAAATGTTCACTTTATAGCTTATTTAGGAAGGTGCACAGTATTGCTTCTAAGGAGGGTGTAATGTTTTTCTTTGAGTAAAGTAAGTTATATTTACATCCCCTTTTAAAGCTTACTGGGCTGAAATGCTGCGAGCATGAGCAGAGGAGTAGAACTCTCAGTTCTTGGCTGTTCATCTGTTTTTATGATTCACAAAAATACTTTAGGGGAAGTCTTGGTCCTGCCTGCAGCTATACCTCCGCTCATCTTCTCAGTGAGGAGCAATGGTTTTCTCGTCAAGCATGCATACTCGCTGAGCTCCACAGTTTTCAGAAGAGCTGTCAACTCTACCCCCGGCATGACCGTTAAGGCACATAGGTTTGTGCCTAATGAACAACACAGACAGACTGTCTTGATATGGTTGTCATGCAATATTTTAAAAATTCAGTTGGGGGGATTTTTGAAGAATGTGTAGTCTAGCTGTACCTTCTGATAATCTAAAATCCACCAGGTTAAGTCACATCAGCAGAGAGCTGGGTGCCCAAACCTCCTGCTACTGAGTCTCTGAAGAACTGCTTCCCTGTCATTTTGGAATGATGACTTCAGCCCATATTGATGGCCAATATAAAAGAGAGTCATTTGAAATTTGCAATTATGTCTACTCTAAGGACATAGTTTAAAATCCTGTTTAATATAGCAGAAAACCTTTTCCATGTCCCCAATGTTTTCTCCAGCTCCCCACAGCCAAAATTGTTCCCTAATTTCTCAGGAGATGGAACAGATCCCCGGGCTACAATCTGCCTTCATCCAAATCTGTAGTTCTTCAATTCTATTAATTAAAAAATTATTTTTCCTCAGAGATTCTCTCTTCTGTTATTTATTAATGTGGATTTTCCCTCCCATTTTGCTGGTGTACTTTGCCGGGGGTCGGGGGTGCAGGTAAAGGGATAATTTGTTTCTTTTCCTTACTTCTAAGATTCCTAAAAGAATATATTGTATTATCTCAGTTATCATTAAACATGTCTTGGATAATTTAGTAAGTTAAACTGTTTTTTCTTTGTTATTGTTGCTGTTTTCATTTTCATTTCTTTGATTAATTACTGAGGTTAATTTTTTTCAAATATTTATAAACTGTTACATGTCCTCATTTGTGAATGTCATGTTTGTGGGTCATTTATCTACTGGGATCTTAATGTCTTAACACTTTATACAACCTTGTCATATGTCAAGGTCATTATTTTTGGTGTGACATAATTATATGTATTTTTCACTTTCTTGCTTATTATCTGATAGGCTTATATTTTGAGAAATAGAACGTTTGTGTTTTCATGCAGTCAAATCTATTTATCTTTTTCCTTTGTTATTTCTTCCATTGCTTTAATGCTAGTTATCTTTTCATGCAATTTTAAAAAATTTATTCCTTGAAGGGTTGGACATGGTGGCATAATTTTTATGAGGCTTGTTCCATAAAAAGGCATAGTAAAGTGTTTAAGGCACAAAAATGCACAATGAGTATTTGTTGATATATTGATAAATTTTACTTGATGAATCTGTGGAGTTTACATTTCCCTCAGAGTTACACTGCAGATTTTTAACAGAAACATAGAACATTCATTTGCATCAGCATTTCCTTTTGGACACTTACAGAGAATTTAAATAAAGTCATGCTTTTGGACAACATTAGCAGAAAACTGCTGCCTTATCAATATTCTTGGTTGGATAAGGGGAGAACTCTTTATCGTATCTTTCAATATGCCTGGCTTACCAAAAATCACATCTCACTTGTGTCGAGGCCCTAGAATCCAGCTTTCCCATGTGAAGAATCTGGCAGAGAAATAGGAAAGGATTAAATTGTGACATGATTTCACATCTAGTGAATATATTTCTATCAATTTTTTTGTGCATGACGATGAGATTGTTGAGCCGGTTAGTATTGCATTTGGGATCCCGGAAGACTAACTCCCGGAGAGGAGAGAAATACTAAGATTAGATGGAAGATTCAAGTCTTAACAAAATTGTGATTCACCGAGGAAGCCAGGGTGGGAAGGAACCAATCGCTAAGGAGACAGCAGTAGAGAAGGAAAGAAATGTATTTTACAATGAAAAACAATCACAGTATTGTTCTTTTTCCTCACTTCAGTATACTAGCAAAATGCAAAGAAATGGCAGTTTTACGGAAATTAGGGTAACTGCTTCTGGCCCTATCTTAATAAAGCATGCAGGCAGGATAAGCTAACATATATATTTTGATAAATATAAATATATGACAAAATCATTATGTCATTTTCCCTACTGCTGAGTAGTCAGTCATCATAACGTCTACATTTGAGAAGTGACTCTGTTACAAACCTAGAGAAGTTCTTATGGGCACCCCTCTTGCCCTTGGCTTCTCATTGACATATGACCCTGCACCTTCTGCCAGCTCCCTGACTTCCCCACTCTCGGTCAATGCCACAACAAAAGGGCATCCCAGGCGCAATCTGTCGACCCCAGCGGTGTCCCCAGGGCACCTAAGGCAACCTGGTCCTTACACTTTTCCTAGTTTTTGAATGACTTCTTGCTTCCAGGGGCCACCCTAACTGGGATTTGGCTTTTGGTTTTCCTCTGTGGTCTCAGGGATACTCTGCTGACTCCCTCTCACTTGAGTCTCAGCAACCAACCTAGCAGAGAAGAGAGGCAGGGTTTCCTGAACACCCTATGGTTGTCCTGGGCCTCGGAGACAGCACCACAGGGCAGCCTCTGTTCTTACAGTGTCATGTAGCTCTGACTCCCATCTGCCACTGGGGGTTGGCTGCACACTGTTCAAGGGCAAAGGAGATACTCTGGATTTTTCATCAGGGGTCCGTTGTCCCTACTCTTTGCTCTAGTGTCTAGACTATTGTAGCCCTGGGCAGCTGCAGAAAGCTGGACAAGACAGTTCAAAACAAAGGGAGGCATCTTTCCTATAGCTCTACGTTTCCAACTTGTGTGTATGGTCAAGCAGTCCAAACTACTAGGTGGATACTGTTCCAGAGATGGCATCTGTACTGAGTTGTGTCCCCGCAAAACTCATGTCCACCTGGAACCTGTGGATATGATCCTGTTTGGAAATAGGGTCTTTGCAGATGTAATCAAGTTAAGATGAAGTCATACTGGCTTAGGGTGAGCACTAAGTCCAATATGACAGGTGTCCTTATAAGAAGAGGGGAATTTGAACACAGAGACACACACATACAGGGATTGGAAGTGGTGCATCTATGGGCCAATGAACACCAAGGATTGCTGGCAACACCAGAAACTGGAAGAGGCAGGAAAATATTCTCCCTTAGAGCATTTGGAGGGGGCATGGCCATGCAGACACCTTGATTTCAGACTTCTAGCCTCTGGAACTGTGAAGAATAAATTTCTGTGGTTTAAAGCCACTCAGTTCATGGTAATTTGTGTAATGGGAAATTAATAGAGATTCCCTCAGCAGATGTTCTTCTGGAAAAATACGATTATTCAGTTCCACTGCAGATAACAAAAGCCATCCATGTGGCTGGCACAGACGGCTCCAGGGGCACACAGGCAGCCCCCAGGGAGGGGCACGACGCTGGCACGGCTTGCTGTGGGAAGTGAGTGATCGTAATCTAGTCAATTACTGTGGCCGATTTCAAGCCGTTGGGTATTTATGACCAAGTGGGATTGTGTTGACCTCGTATTAGGGCAAATTCGGTGTGTTGCCTTATATACCACCTGCGTCCAGCTTCAGGGCCTATTTTGAAGAAATCTGACTTCCTAAGCACCTCGGGAATATTGTCAATCTGGGTTTTATCTCTGACCTACCTGTTATACTCATAGCTAAATACTAGTTTATTTCTTTATTTGCTGTCTGTGGTTTTCCCTTCTCTTTCCTCACATCCTAGGACAGAGCTGGCCTCCCTGTGTGTTTTCCTGCCCAGAAAAATTTTGTGGCAGGGCGGAAAGCAGAAGTTGTCTACAAAACTTCCTGGTGTTTTATTTCCAAAGGCCAAAGTCCCAAGGGCAGGGAACGGCTTGTAGAAAGCAGCACAATGGCTTGGAAGAAATAGGACCAGAGAAGAATTTTCCCCAGACTGAAAGAAGTTCCCTGAAGCTGCCGGTGAGCAGGGCAAGAAAAGCACTGGGGATGTTCACCATTCTTCTGAGCAGCCTCATAAGAGGAAAGCTGCATGGTGCATCCCAACAGGGAGGACTCACAACAACCTCCTCAAACACATCCTTGCCCCACCCCAGCCCAGGAGCTACAGAGAATTATGTAAAAATGCACAGGGAGCATCTCAGCTGCAACAGTGTGGTAGATGACCAGTGGCCAGAGAGACTCCTTACCATGTTGGCACTGAGCCCTGGCAGAGCCTTCTGTGGATGGGGAGACCCCAACAATGACTGGGGTTTCCTGCTAGTATAGAGGAAGGTAGGCTCATAATTGCAATTAAATTGATTTATACAAAATAAAGAGATGTGGCATTTTTTTTGCACATTTGAGTTTGTGGAGTGAGGGTCATACCCCCTATTTTATTCCACTGGAAACTGATACCAAGAAGGCACACTTTGCAGTGTCCACCAGTCACAGCACATACATTCTCCAACGAGTCGCCCGCCTCAAGAGACGGTGTCATCAGGCTTCCAGTAGTAGACTCTGATGGTCTCCTGCTGTTGCAGGGCACTCTTCTAGGCCTCCCACATTTGTAGTTATGGCTCCCCACCCACCACCCACAAACCAGTGGCCAAAAAACCATGCAAAATGGGTACTTAGCAAAAATTACTCTGGTTATGCCTTTTTAACCACCTATCTGTCTGTCACAAAATGACATTTTTAGTTGAGCTTCTCCACCTAGAATGCTGCTTTGGTGCTATGCCCCACTCCTTCTCTCTACTTCACAACACTGTTGGCATTCTGGAGGGCAGCTTGTATCTGGGTGAAATACAGGTATCTTAGAGGGATCCTGAGGTCCATAAAGGGAAAGACCAAAATACAAAGTGGGCCAGGTCATCAGATCGTGTCTGGTTTTCCTCTCAGTACAACTCCACCTACCTATGCCAGACATGTTAGAATATTCTCTGGGATTCTTCAATGTGAGGGAGGAGAATGTCCCTGTTGACTTGAGATCCCAATTGCCCTTGTTGTTGACTCTGTCTTGCTTTACCTGATGCACCAAGACCTCATCATCTGCCTTGACTCCAGTGATCGGTTTGATGAGAAAGAGAGCAAGTGAGTGTCACAGGAGGTACTGGATTCCCAGGAAGGCAGCAGGAGCAGTCCAACAGGAAGAACGCCTCTCACTGAAGGGATTAGGAGTCCCTCAGGGTCTCCCCCAAGTGGTTTACAGAAACTCAATTGCTATGCAGTTGTGGAGTGGGATGGGGTAGTGGTGGTGATATTTGAATCAACACCTGTTAATGGCAACTTCTCTTACCCAAGTCTTCATTGAAGATGGTTCAGGATGTGTTATATCCTGAACACATATGATTGCTGGTATTGCCTGTATCACTACATTTTGGAGCCAATTCATTCATTTATTTATCACAAATATTTCACCTTTTACATATTAGGCACTTTTTTAGGCCATGAGGAAGCATTAGTAAAAAATACAAATGTTGTCTGAATCCCTTCCTTATGGATTTGACATATTTGAACAATTTCTTACTTTCTGAGGCCACTTATCCAGATTTGTTCTTTTCTTTCACCTCTGTGGAGACAGGGCCAGCTTCTGAGACCCCATCTTGGGCAAGAACTCTAGGTCTTCTGTAGGTTCCAGAGGAAATGCTTGACAAGATACTAAAGCACATTTGGATAATTAGTACTTGAAGGTATTCATAAGGCATGATTTTTGCTATAGTTTTGCAGTGAATCTGGGGCTGAAATTGTGCTACATAATTTATTTTTCTGGACAATAATTCTTCAGAGAAGACAAGGACTTACAGAAGGATCCTTGCTAAAAAGCTAACAAAGGCTTCCCTTTCTTGAAGCTTGAGAGCCAAAAACATTAATTCTGTTCTTCTCAGCACGGCTGCTGCCTTAGCACTTAGATGATTTATGTAAAAGCCTTTTGTTGTTTCTCATAATATCATAGAACTTTAAGCCCAAAAAAGAAAAAGGGAAAGAATAACAAAGACACTTCTTGGTGAGACAGCGAGAACACCCGGCCTCTCTCCTCAACCTTCACCCCAAATGAGATTTTTCTTTTTTTAATAAAGGGTATGTACTTTCCCAGTCTTTAAACAGAAAAAAAATACGAGTGTTCCCTTGGGTACACTTTCTGTTAGGAAAGCAAATAAATGAAGGAGGCCTCTGATTTGAGAAAAGATTTTGTAAATATTTCCCAGAAAGACCTGCTTTACTGAGGTGAGGAGAGAGAACGAAAATGTGACATGGTGAGCGACAGGTAAGCACTGTCTGCTGAGCATTCTAGCAGAAACATCTGTCTCCTCTCAGCCTGTGTTTGGCAGCTCTTCTGTGCTGTGCAGAATGGAGATCCCTAAACACCACTCGAGATAGCTCATGGGCTTTTCTATGCCTCTTTTCCATCATCCCTAAGATCTAAGTCCTGCCTGATAAGTACATTTTACTTTCACTCAACAATTATTTATTGAGCAACTACTGTGTTTGAGCTTAGTGAATTTATGAATTGCCAAGGCAAGGCTTTTTTTTTTTATCATTAAGGTTTATGGGCAGATATAAAGTGAATGTCAAAATAGTGCAGATGTTTAAAACCGAATTACCAGATCTGAGATAAGAAGGTTGGTAAATATCAAATGGACACTTTGTTCAACAGCCCGCCAAAAGCCTTGGGAGAAGTATACGAATAGACGTAAGTGCCGATATACACTGAAGAAATAACCTCATATGGAATGTAGACAAAACAATTGATCATGGAATAGGCTCAATATTTTCCAAAAGAGTCAGTTATAAATTGTACAGTGGTCAACATCTCTCTAGCAGATGCCATGGTTGACGTTTTCTAATGCATCTGTAATGAGGTGTGAAATGCTTGGAAGGTCATGAGTGTACTACTCTATAATGGATGCATCATGACCATGTAGTTTGTGGGTGGCCACATGGAGGGAATCTGCTTTAAGACATGGGTCAAGATCAAGTTTAAATATTGCCTAAGAAGTCATTTGTTGATTTGTTCATATTCATTCTTTAGTTGTCTGAGATTGTCCTCATAAGGAGAAGTTACGGAGTTACAGATCCTAGATATTAACAGGGTGCAGGTAACTGGCAGCATTTCTGGGCCGTGAGAGCATCTGACATTGTATGAGGGACAATTACTTAGCTTTTTCTGTCCACTGTGGACTGGTCTTGGAAGACCTTGGGTCTAAAGGCCTCTGATCCAGTGGGATTCATTCTTCATTCCCTCGCTAATGCTGATCGAAGTTGCCGACCTGCAGAAAGTCTTGTAGGGGCAGAGCCAGGTGAAGGATTTGGGTGTGGATTCTCACTCTCATTTATGCCTCCTTACTTATCTCTGTTCTTAGAGATAAGCTGCGGAATGACAGGAGGCATCTTGTCTCTTCACCTTTCCTTACAACATGATGAGCTAAGAGGATCCTTGCTAGGTGAGTCATGCAGGCCAATGCTCTTTAGTTGAAAAGATAATACCTTGATAAGCAGGCAAGTTATTGTTCAATTTGGACTTCCTGTTTCACATTTATGATCATGTGAGCAAGTTTAATCAACTAGTGTTCTTTCTTAAGGAGGAATGTGTAATATTAAGTGCCTATGGGATAAAACGTGTAGGCAGCAACTTAAGTGAGGGAGTCAAAATCTATGGGGCAAAACCCAGGACACTCCCTCTCCCCCTTGCTGCCACCGCCCTGCCCAGGGCCTCTTGAGAGGGAGGAGGAAGGGGTAGAGTGGTATGGTTGGTGGCAAGTTGCCAAAGCAGAAGTGAACTGACTAATGAGAAAGACCAGTGTCAGCAACTGCTTTACAGCAAGGAAACACCTCATACAATTGAAGGTCTTCATTGAAATTCCAGAGTTTTAAAGTCCATTCCTATATTCCAGCACTTCTGTCACCTGCATAAAAATGACACATGGTTATATAAAACGAGAGAGATGGGTGTGGTGGAAAAAACTCGAGATTGGGAAACAGAAAACCCAAGTTTTAATCCCACTTTTGCCATTTACTGAGTGTGTGTTGTTGGGGAGTTCACGTCACCTTCACGAGCCCATTTTCTTCCCTGTGAAGATAAGAACATTCACTTCGTAGGACTTTTGTAAGCCTCAAATATGTGTGCAGCACTTTGTAAAATAGAATGGCCTCAAAAATCTTAGATACTCTAATTGTCAACAATAACAATGATAAGGGTAAAACCTCATCTAGAGCGTCTTTGAGACAGTTTTGTCTTATTGAAAAATGGAAGCGTCTTTTCTCTCAGGGTGCTGTTTTGTTTAGACCAAACATAAACAACAACACTCACTTCTTGAGAAGTTTAATCTCCTCAACTTTTCAGCCTTGTGCAAAGCTTTGAATATTGAAGTCACACCAGCTGTGTGCAGTCAGACAAGAGCAGGGGTTCAGGACAGCTGTAGTAAAACCACAACCAGTCGCCTTGATCAGGTCCAGGCAAAAAGATGCATGTGAAAACCAGTATACATAAGATGTAGGAGTTAAGAAAGATCCCCAGTTTTGGAGCTGGTATGTCCAAAATCATGTCAAGAATCCTCTGTGTGAAGGCAAGTCCCAGAGCTGCCTACATGCATGTGTAATCTAGAGGATCTCTGCGTGGTTTGGATAAGTCCCTGTGTGGTTGGCATCAGTTTTCAGTGCAGGTGAGTTGGAGGGTATGTTGTTTCCAACAATTGGGTTTCATGGCTTCAGTCTTGATGCAGCAACCTAGTTTAAGAACAAGAAACATTTTCCGTGTCCGTAGATGTCCCCACCATATTTCATGCTTGGTAGGACCACACTGGCCCCCTCAGCTATTGGTTAAGATTCATTTTTTGGTGGAAATTATATTAAAAATAAGATAAATAAGGAAGGTCCTATTTTTTTTTTTTTCATGTATACTAGGTCTTGGCACACGTACTATATGGATCTGATAGATTTCAGGGTCAGTATAAGAATATATTTTCACATCACTACATTCAGTTTGGATAACCTTGGTAAAAATCACTAGATGCCTAAGAACCAAGATTAATCCTTTAAAAACACCAGTGTATCTCTTACTTGGATGATTTTTCCATCGGTTTTCTATCTTTTCTACTCCCGTTAGAATAATCTATTAATAAGAACATACCATGGTCTTAGAAGTGGGTTAAAGTCGAATATTTTGCATTTGACATAAGATGACCAACTAAATCATTTAATAACTCTCTTCTTTTAACACATCGAGCTAATCGTTCGTCTCCTTGAGAGAAAGTTTGTTTGCTTTTTTAGCTGGCTTCATCTTTGGCCTTGGCATTTCTGTCATCAGCTGCCCCACCACCACTACTAAGCAGAAACCCTAGCCATGGCATTTGACAAAGAAGTGGCAAACTTCCAAGAAATATATTTCCTGAAAATACGCAGCAGAGAACATTAAAAATTGGGTAGGTCTGGTTTATGTTTGGTTCACCTCTAAATGTCTCATGTAAAACTTCTTAGTTGAGCGGACCAGTGATAATTCAGAAAAGTCACTCAAGGACCCTGGGATTACTGTTCCAGCCTTCACCACTTCACCCTTTGTCTTAGGTGATAGCTTAGGGTTTGCTGCCAGAGTACGTCAAAGAATGGGGACCAGGTTGAGGACAGTTTGCCCTGTCTTGAATCATCTGGTGAAAGCTCAGGAGGATTTGTTCAAATTCAGCTAAGTAAAACTCCTCCATTTCAGCACCTCATTTGGATGGTATGAGAACCAGATGGGTTTGCGCCCACTGCCTGATTGCTACTGTCTGATGTAGACAATTGCAATTCTGTACATCTGTGCAGGGAATGCCACGGTCCTTCCTTTTACTCAGTAGACCACGCTAGACCTTTTTGTAATTCATGTAAGAACGAAAATCCGTCATTCAAAAGGCACCTTGTCTTAGTCATTTGTAAATTAATTTGTTAATGAAACATTACATCAGGTTAGCACTTTACAGTTTACAAAGTGCTTTCATTTCCTCATTTAATCCTTAAAATAACCTCGTGAAATAGGCAGGGCTGTTGAAGGAAGCTAAACAGGGGAGGAGAAAATCCAGTGTGCTACTATTCTTGCCTTAAATATTTGGTGTTAGCTTATATACGGACTAACATTGAATTATAGCTAAGTATAATATGCATATGTGCCCCTGTAACATGTTTCCTCCTAAGGGGATTATCCTTCTCTGTACATAATTTATGGGGCACTGGATTCTCAGACATTTCCAGTGACATACCCATAACTGTATAGAAGAATGCTTTTTGCCCTGGGAGTGGGAGTTAGGGGTGAGTGTTTAGAAGCACAGTTTAAATTGCAGGGTACAACACAATGATATCTTAAAATATCATGTTAATTTTGAAAAATATCTACATGTTTATGTTTGCCACCCAATTCTGAGCAAAACTGGAATACTAGGAATATATGCTATATTTATAAGCAATGGTGCATCCCGGTTTGAGAAACTTAGATTATTTAGCACATCATAATTGCTCAAACAAAAATAATTTCCTTTGTTCTTTTCCATATCCCACAAGTGCCCAGTGCTAACAATATTAGAGTAGTATCGGGCTAGATTTTTTCCTTAGGTTGTTTGGGTTTTCATCTAGCGTCTTTGGTTAAGGTGACCATGCTGATAATGTGGCCGTTCCGGTGACGGTGAGCTGGCATCTCCGTGGAGGAAAAGCGGACTTCTGCAGGCTCTGATGATTTGGACGCAGATTTTGTGAGTCGGGGGCCTCAGCTAGGCCCCCCTCTCAGCTCCTCACGCACGAACATGGTATCGACGCAGCTCTGCTGGCAATGCCTTAGCCCACAGAATCAAGCCCGAATTCCTTTACAAGGAAAACAAGGAAAGCTCTTCATCACCTGGCCCTGCCTTGTGTGTCTCTGTTCATCTTTGGCCACTCACACTTTTCTCTCCTCCAGGACGTGGGTCCGTGTCGTCTTTGAACACATGAGAATGTCTCATGTCTCTGCACGTTTGCCCATTTGCACATGCTATTCTCTCAGCGCTCTTTTGCCTTGCTAATGAGAATGGCAAACTGCTCCTCATCCTTCAAGTGTTATTTCGAGCATGACTTCTTCCCATTAATTGCCTCCTGGCCCCCCAGAGCAGACTGAGGGTGCCCTTCTCTTGTGCCCCACTACACTTGTATGTCCCATCATGGTACCAACTGTCATATTTTTATTGCCTGTCTGTCTGTCTCCTGAGTAGGCTATAAAATATTTGAAGGCAGGAGCCATCTGTCACGGTGCCTGGCCCAGAGCAGGTACTCGAGTAGTTGTGGCAGGAATGAAGGATGGACCACGGGACTCTGCCGCAGTCATTTTAAAGTGGCTCTTGTACCTGTCATCCCAAAACAGCAGTAAAGAAAGAAAACATGCCTTTCCTTTGCTTTCTTCTCTTTGTTACAAGATGTATTATTTCAAAAATTATACTTTTGAATACAGTATTCATAAAAAGTTCTTTGGCTGTACTTTTTGGACTTACTAGAAGCAATATTTTGATGAAATGCCAAGAGGGATGTCATATAAGGATAGAGGATGTTCAATGGCCTTAAAAATAACTAAGTTATAACAAATCATAATATGCTCTTTAAGTTATCAATTAAGTGGCCTAATTGGTATTAGGACTTATGGGTTAGGACAGAGAGAGAGATAGTGTTGTAGCAGATATAGTGTCATATAAATAATGTGGGTTATTTTACCCAGATTATTACTTCATTTTGTTGTTGTTAAGGATGGAGTCTTTGTGACAAAGTAACTACTTTTTCTCGCATTCTGAGATATGTTAGAAATTCAATGACTTGTTACAGGCTTGAATGTACGATTACAGTATCACAACCAAGAAAGCAGGATAACTAGAAGGCCGGAGCTGTGGATGGAGGACAGGAGCCTGAGTCTATGACTATTCTCTGTAGTTATTAATGTTAGAGGATGTTTCAACTCTTGTTACATGAAGCTCTAAAGTTAGGATTTTATCAGTCATGCTTATCAGATGAGCTTCTTCAATCTTGTTCTTTTTCTTCCTCTCTCTTCTCTTTCTTAGAGTATGGATTAGATTAAATACCATTTAGGAGATTATTGAGAGAACCTAATGATCTAAAGTAAGCAAAATACCTGGAATCAAATTAAAGAAGGCACTTAACTTATGTGTTCAGTAATGGCATTGAATAACACATGTATGTTCACATTTTCATTTCTTATTACTTAGCAAGCAATTACATGGGAAATTAGCTTGAGATTATATTCTTATGTTCAGAGAGTATACTGTTATAATCCTACTTGATATATGGAGATTCACCCATAATCAAACCCCTGTAACCATAGCCACTGTGTATACAGTATGTACCTAAGGTATGTCAATGGAATCTTATCCTCTAGGCAGATAATTTTGATCCTTGTTATTATGAGGAACTATAATGTATGCGGTATTAAAATCTCCCTCCCTCTTTTTATGTTTTTGATTAATAGAAGCATTTTTTCATAATAATGCTGTATGGCATCGAGCCACCAAAAGTGGTCCTCAATGAATTATGTCTTACTATGTCTTAGGACATTCACATCTTTGTGTAGTCTCCTCCCACATTATGTCTGGGCTGATCTGTGGCTCCTGTTACCCATAGAATGCAACAGGAGTGACCCGTGCCAGTTCTGAGGCTATCTTTTAAAAGACGGGCAGCCTCTGCTTCCTTCCTCTTGGACTAGTCACTTTTTGGGACCCCTGAGCCACTATGTAAGAAGGCTAGCTATCTTGCTGAAGAAACCATGTGGAGAGCCCTGAGCCTATAAGGAGAGGGAGAGGGGCTGTCTCTCAGTTTCCCAGTTGAGCTTCCATATGACTCCAAACCCAGGCAACATCTGATTACAATCTCATGAAAAACTCCAAGAGAGATGGTCAGAGGACTTTTCTGGTCAATCCACTGAATTGTGAGAGGTAGCAAGTGATTATTGATGTTTAAAGATACTGGGTATTGGGATGGTTTGTTACATAGAAATAGATAACCAAAACAGTATTGAAATATCAAGAATGTATTTCAAAATCTCTAGTCTGAAATGTACTTTAGAAAATAATTGGTCTTAGTTTTCCACAGAGCTCAGATTGCTGTTGGACAGGCTGAGGCTATTGGAAGCTTGGTTCAACTTGGATTTAAGGTGGGTCTTCTGTTGAAAAGATCCAATAGCTTATTCCCAAGGGGCCTAAGAACTCCAAAATGACTCATGTAGTTCAGACATAAAAGATGCTTTCAGGGACTCCCCCACCCCTTCCTGCCCAACAGACTGGCTTCGAAAATCGAAAATCGAAATCCTTTCTGACACTGTTTTGTGTTCCCCAGCCCTCACAGTTTCAACCAAATCCCTTTTATCTTGTTCTAATATTCATAGTCTACAGCTCTGTCAGAAGTAAAAGGATAGAAGGAAGGAAGGAAAGAAGGATAAAACATACCAAAATTATGATGTTGTAAAATGATTGAACGTGCAAAGACCTAGGGCTGGCTCTCTGGATGAGAGAGAAATAAAGGAAAAAGGAAAAGCATAATTAAGGTGAATTAGCTCTTTCTTAAATCTCAGATCTTTTATCATTTCTTATAATTTTGATAATGCTGTATATTTATAAAGCTCTTTGTGATTTTCAAAGCCTTTTTCACTTATAGTAAATCTTTTGATTCTATGACAACCCAGTAAAGTAAGCAGGACATTATTCTCTTCTAGTTTAGAGATTGGGTTTAAAAATTATTTTAATTTCATAGATATGTTACATGCTCATGAAAATTCTATCTGCATATTATTTGTAGAACATTTATATATGGTCACCTGGATTGATATTTTTTCCTTCAGGTTACTTGCAAGTTAAAATTTGATCAATTTTATTGATCAATATTATTTTTTATTTACTTTCTATTTTTTAAATTTTTATTTACTTATTTATTTTATTTCAACTTATTATGGGGGTACAAATGTTTAGGTTACATATATTGCTTTTGTCCCCCCCCCCGAGTGACTAAAATTTGTTGAAGCTTTCATTCAATATTTATTCTTCATTTTTATTTATTTTTTGTCTTTTCTAAAAGTGGAAGTCCATGTTTCAGTAAAATCTTATAGGGAGCCACACTATACAAAAGTGATACTAGTGGAGCTATTCTGGTTCAGCTGGGGGACTGAGGGAGTGGTTGGAGCCAGCTTCCTTTGGCTCGTCCCTTAGTTTCCTCTGCATCATTCTGCAGCAATCCCTGGGGGAAGCTTTGTAGAACAAGAGCCGTACTAATCCTTGCATTTTGATTCAATCCCAAACTTGGTGAACCACATATGCCTTATTTTCCTTAAGGTTTCTTCCAGCAATCACTACTCATGTCTAATCCAACTTCGTTCTTCCTGTTGTCTCTAGGGATTTTCTATTTGCTTGAGCTCCTACTGATGTCACTTGAGATTCTTGTGGGCTCACTTGTGGCATAAAATGACATCTTTGGTTGGGATCAGCAGTGCCATACACCCATTTATCCATCCACCGACCTGCCCAACCATCCATTCTTCCCTTCACCCACCACTAAGCCACCTGTCCATCTTTCCATTCATATACCCTCCACCCATCCACTCACTTCCCGTGCATCCATCCATTCATCTATTTTCTATTCACCCCCCTTTGTCAGAGGTAAAACAAATGGAGGATAAGAGATAAGATTATAGTACATAACTACTTACCTATCTATCTATCCATCTATCCATTTATTCATCCAGTAAATAACACAAAGAGTCTGCCCTCATAAAGCCTAAACATCAAGAATAAACTATGACTCTCACTGGATTATGAAGTCATAAACAGGTAGACATCATTACTTTACTGTGTAGAATTATGCACATGATAGAAACATTTTCATGTTTTTAAAAGTAGATTAATCATAGTGCTATTTCTATTTTCCAGAGCTTCTGTGAGAATTCAAGAGATAAAACAACAGTATTGCTTGGAGTTCTCTGAAGAAAGACGCCAGTGGAACAAAGAGTACCACAACTAATGTGCTCAGTTACTTACAATTACGGCCTTAAAGCAAAAACCAAAGCTGATAATTCAAGTACAGAGTACTAAACTCCATAACTATGCTCCAGAGAGGAAGAAATGGAAGCAAAGTTGTGCCAAAAATGATTTATTCTGGTTAAAAAAAAAAAAAAGAAAATTATTTTTGGCTCTGATAATTTTTCTCTATCTGTCCCTGAGAATGAGGATAGTTGGCCATTATTGGTTGACAGGAAGAAACTGAAGCAAGCTGCTGAATTTACAAATTGCTTTTTAAAATAAATTTTATAGCACAGGGAATTGGAGTAGTTTGTCTACTACTCAGGGCCACTGTTGAAACTTGGATACTTATAAATGCCGGGAAAAGGTGAGGAAATGAAGTAGTTTTTTAGGCTCGGATTCAGGAAAGAAACCGGCCCAGACTCTGGATGTAATGTCTGATAGGAAGCAGTGTATTCCCCTGCTACTTGTGGAAATGCCACTTGATAATGAGTTCTGACCCAATTTCTTTCCTCTTTGCAGCATAATAATTTCAATCACTGGGGACACATTCTGATGCTTAAAAAATTGTTCTAGGTTAAACAAAAATAGCCTCCTTAATCTGACCTAATCTTACACAGCGTTCCATTGTTACAGTGTACTTAAGATGACACACATAGAGGTCACAACTGGCAAAATATGACATCAACCTAAAGGCCAGCGGTCGTGTAGGGTTTTCCTGGGACTTTTTCCTGAATATGTTACATGGTCTTGAAAATTCAACTTGCATATTATATATGTAACATTTATATGTGTTCACCTTGTTTTTTTCCCCTTAGGTTATTTTCAAGTCAGAATGTGATCAATGCTATTGATCAATGCTATTCTAAGGCCCGACTGAAATTTGTTGAAGTTTTCATTCATTCATTTCTCTCTTTCTCTCTCTCTCTTTTGTTGTTATCTTTTTCAAATAGCTGAAGAGGAAATAGGGCAGAAACACTGAGCATTTGCACAGTAAGAACAGCTAAAAATCTTTACTGATCTGTGTTTTTTATAAGCTACTTTTCAGAATGCACAACGAGATTCCAATTTATGTGAGGGCTGCAAGGTCAAATTTCAAAAACAGTCTCCAGTTTTAATTTAGATTGAATTGGAAGAAAGAATTTGAAATGACAAAAAAAAAAATTACAAATGGGAAATGTTATTAGAACCAGCGGAATATAGTGGAAAATGGTTGTATCTGAAGCCAGGTGAGTGTTTAATTCTGGTGCTAACTCTCGTTACCTTTGCAAGTAGTCTAGTCTCAACCTTCCGAGCCTCCTTTTTCCTTATTTGTACAATAAAAATGCTAATTAAATGGGCCAGAAAGACCACAGAAACCTTCCTCAGTTTAAAGATAGATAAGGTTGATGAATCAGATTGCTTTCATATTGGATTATCAGCCAAAAAGAAAGGCAAAGAACATACATCGTATTCAGGACACAAAAGTGTAGAACTGGATCTCTGATGCCGTGTCCTTATTCCACAGTGAGGCCCACAAAAATCTGAGGTCTCGCCTCCTACATAGAGTGAGGAATTCGCCTTTACTTAGGCTAGTAGTGTGAGAGGTCACTTCCAGAGAAAAAATTTTGTCCTGATTCTCTAACTTTCTTCTGGACGGTTTCTCAACTGCTTTTATATTTCCTCTTCTTCCTGCCAAGTAGATGTTGGAGTTTCCTGGAGCTCTAGCCCCTTTCTGCCCCCACCCTCTCTGTGAGATCTTTGGATGATCTCACACCATTTGACAAACTTAGTGTTCCCGTGGCTTCTACTCACAACCTGAATACAGAAAGTACTCACGTTTATCTCTAGCCTATATCTGCAGCCTTAGTGTCCTAATGGAGACCTCTACTCGAATATCCCATAGGAAACTTGAATTTATTTAGCTCAAACTCAATCACTAAACCCAGTCTTCCACAAAGATATTTTATTTTAGTGAATGGAACCATCATTGCCTCATTCTCTGAAGCCAGAAGTTTGGAAATCACTCTCGATTTCTCACTGCTTCTGTTTGGGTTCAGGGTTATCTCTGTTTCCAGACTGGCTCGTACTCAAATTCACCCTGTATTTCTGCCACAGTGATTTTTTTGTAATATTCAAATTATGTTTGAATATTACATTGAATGCTACTGTGAGTCTGCATTACCTAAGGATAAAGTCCAAATTTCTTTGTAGAACATATTAGACTCTCCACGGGTAGACCGCAGCCTCCTCTCCTGTCATTGTTCCCTGACACCTCTGTGTGCAACAAATTGCTCCCTCCTTGGCAAATGAGTCCCAGTTCCTAGAACTCAGCATTTCCTCTCTCACTTATGATACTTTTAAATGTTTTCCTGCTCTTGCTGACTTAAATGCTTTTATCTCTTTTCTCACCATGATAAACTTCTTCTTAGCTTCAAAACTCATCTCAGGATCATTTTCTTGGGGAAGCTCTTCTAGATATCACTTGGCTGGACTCTCTGATTTCCTACAGCGCTCCTGAAATACTCCTTTCAAAGCACCTGTCCCACTGTCCTGTAGGCGCTTGTTAATTTTTCTATCTCCCTTGCCAGACCTTACGTGAGCTCCTTGGCAGCAGAGGCTCTTTCATCGATTCATCCCTAGCCCCAGGCATAATGCCCGGCACATAGTAGAAGCTAATAATGCCTTTTTTTGAAAGTGAATATATTTAGTAAAATTAAATGTATACTATAAAATAAAAGTGAGACTTTTCATGCATTGTTGTTTTGCCACTGTGTCATTATTAACATTTTGTTTGTGATAAGGTTGTATACAGAAATACATTGAAAGTCTGTGTCAGAATTACAGATTGTGATTCTTCATATCTCCTTGTGTTTTAGTCCAAGTTCTCCAGAGAAATAGAACCAATCTGATATATATATATATAAAATATTTATTATGAGAATTGACTATATGATTGCAGAGGCTTAGATGTCCCGTGATCTGCCATCTGCAAGGTGGAGAACCAGGAAAGTCGGTGGTATAATTTAGTCCAAGTCTGTAGTCCGAATCTGAAGACCTTAGAACCAGGGGGCCTTATGGTGAAAGTCCCAGTCTGAGTCCAAAGACTTGAGAACCAGGATTGGTGATGTCTAAGGGCAGGAGGAGATGGATGTCCCAGCTCAAACAGAGAGTGAATTTGTCCTTCCTCTGAGTTTTTGTTCTATTCAGGCCCTGAACGGATTGGATGATGCCTGCCCACATTGGTGAGGGTAGATCTTCTTTACTCACTCTACTGATTCAAATGCAAATCTCTTTTAGGAACACCCCCACAGACATACATGGACGTAGTGTTTTACCAGCTATCTGGGCAGCCCTTAGCCCGGTCGAGTTGACACATAAAATTAACTTGCATACTTCGTTAGAGGCAAAGCAGGCTCTCAATTTTTCTTTTTGATGAATGAATGAATGTTAGATGGCTGAGAAGGAAGCAAATAGACTAAAATCATGAGCTTACAAATCCTCAATGGGACATTGCCAGTTTCCTTTCCCATTGCTACAGCAAGTGCGGCTGTGTTAAAGCAATTTTGCCTCCATTTATTGCCCAGCTCACCTGCTGATGCTGCAGTAGTAGATGGAGTGTCTGAGGGGCTAAAAGGCAGATAGTAACTGCAGGAGAAGGAGAAACAAAAGTACAGGCTAGTAGAGGCTTTGGTTAATCCAGCATTGGTTACAAAGAAAACATTTAGACCAATATCATTTTAACAGAGGTGGTTGAGCAGAGATGGAGGGAGAATGGTCCTTCCGAGGTATGTCAATCAGGCTTTCCTAGGCTCAGTTTGAGCCAGAGGTGGAGAGGGGTGTGCAGGAAAGAGAAAAGGCAGCCTGTTGGCAGGACCCTGCAGGAAGCTGCTGGAGCCATTGCCGAGAGCACAGACAACATAGATAATTCACACCGTAGGAACTGTTTTCATAGATCTTTTCAAACACAATTAGGTGGATCTGAAATAGAATTTTAAGCCCTCACAACACCTTGACATCAGAAAACCATGAATAAATAAAATTACAAAATCAAAACACAATTCTAAGGGATTCCGTGTGATAATGCCTTTTTCAATAAACGCTGCAGAAAGAAAATTGTGTGTGATAAACCGTATCATTTCAATTTTCTCATCGGGGATTTTATATCCATATGCTTTTATGTATAAAAATGTGATTATAGGAAAAAGTTCTGCCACTGAGACTCCTGGATCCCTGGTAGGTGTTCACAGGGGAACCAAGCACAGAGGAGCTGCCGGGTCTGTGCCTGGCTGACTGCATTTCCTGATGACACTTTGCAGAGCAGGGAAAGCTCTGCCACTCACACCCCCTCAAAAGACTGTCATTTGTATAAGATTCTTCCTTGAGGGATTACTCCCTTGCATTAAGGTGTATTTCTAGAAAGTTCAAGTTAAATTATAAATACATTAGTAGGAGCAGGCAGCACATTAATCCAATTATAAGCACAAAGATGTTAATGCAAATTTTTATGAAATGCATTTTATAGAATATTACTTCTGAGAGATATTATGCACACAAAGGGGTCTATAGCCAGAGAAACTTGGCAAAGCCTGGGTTAAATTCTTCTTGCCTTGCCTCTCCTCTTCCTACTCTTCTTTCTCCTCTTCCTTTCTCCTCCTCCATCTCTTTTTTCTTTTTCTGCTTTCTTCTTTTTCTTTTTCTTCTTTTGTTAACTATGATTTTTTCAAAGGCTTTAGTATACGCAGAGTGAACTTTCAAGAGAAGAATACAGTCAACAAAGTTCAATTTACCTGAGCATGAAAAGTTTTCTACTTGTGAATTCAGAGAAACATATTGGAAAATCCTGTCTTTGCAACAATTAGATTGTCACATGTGGAACTTGAGAAGCGAGATTTCAGAAAGCCAGGTCCCTATTTTAAGTGAGGGGGTGGCTGGGTCTGCGTGCATGGTGCATGGGGAGCTGCAGGGCTGGAGCTGAGAACACCGCAGCAGGAGGGGAGCGTGGAAGAGGCCGCAGGAGAGCTCAGAGAGCAAGGAAGGCAAGGCTTACTTAGCTCCCAATTTCACCTTCTGAGGAAAGCCAGAGGAAGGGGCAGGTGAGAAGAAACAAGGGGTGTTGTGATGTCTCTGGACTTCAGTTTCAGATTTGGTTTTGAGCTCAACTCAGTAACTGCATGAGAAATTGGATCCAAAATGACATAGTTAGGGATGAGTTTGGCTCTTCTTCAAATCAAATGGCCTTCTTTTTTTTTTTTTTTTTTTTCGAGACAAAGTCTTCACTGTGTTGCCTGGGCTAGAGTGTCGTGGCGTCATCCTAGCTCACAGCAGTCTCAAACTCCTGGGCTCAAGCGATCCTCCTGCCTCAGCCTCCAGGGTAGCTGGGACTACAGGCATGTGCCACCATGCCCGGCTAATTTTTTCTATATATTTTTAGTTGTCCAATTAATTTCTTTCTATTTTTAGTAGAGACGGGGTTTCGCTCTTGCTCAGGCTGGTTTCAAACTCCTGAGCTCAAACAATCCGCCCGCCTCGGCCTCCCAGAGTGCTAGGATGACAGGCGTGAGCCACCGCGCCCGGCCTAATTGTCCTTCTTTTGGGGAGTTGATTGGCCTTAAATTTCTTGGGTATTTTTAGGCCCAAGTTGGTCTCATCCAGTTCTCCTCAGGAGGCTCTGGGTTCCTAATGTTGCCTCTGGATTATGGGCTTGGCAGAATACAGGCAGGCAGCAAGAGGTGATAAAAAGATCACAGCCTTTGGTGTTAGAAAGGACAGGTTCTGAATTTCAGACATGTTTAAGTCGCAGCTCTGCCACTTGCCCACTAGATGACTTTGCTAAATTACTTTAACTCTTTGCCTCAGTTCTTTTCCTTGGTGAAATGTGACTATATAAGCTTGGGTCTCAATGGCTTTACCTGCCAAATAAAAGCTTTATACTAGATGACCTGAAAGTTATTTCTAGTTCTAACGTTCTGAGTTAGATTTTTTATACACATGCACATAAGTAAACAGTTCATTGAATAATTTTTAGTAATAAAGAATTGTCTAAAATAATTTCTTTGGTCTGATGAATATTTTTTCTGCTTATATCTCTGGTATATATTTTATCTCTGGTATATAAAAATAGACTCTAGAAAGAAAGAAGTTACTTTATATATTGAGATAATTTCTATTAAGGTGATTTAAATAAGCAGGGAAATTTTGAGATTTAAATATCTAAATTTTAGTTTATTCTTTAAATAATTCATATATACCCCTATAATGAAACTCTGAGTCCTGATTTGTGCAGTTTCTGATTCAAAAATGTTTAGTTCTTATAGGTTAGTTGTTCTACCGGCCATGAATACTCATAAATAACAGTTGTATGTCTGCACACAGTAATTTTTACATTTGCATGCCAATATTTGTTCAGGGCTCCAACAATTCACGAATGCTGCTTCACTCATTCACAAATAAACTTAGGAGAGAAATAAGAGAATGTTTTGCTATTTATTCCTATTTTGCTAGATGTGGAAGTGGAATATTGAGCAGCGACTTTCTCAGAAACTTTGAAGTTAAAGATATGACTTGGAATGAAGCAAACTGACCGTAGTTCTTACTTCTTTCTGATTGATCAACCCATGAGTAATGACTTCGTGCTTTATATTAATAATGAGGATGATGATTGTAATAACAGTTCTTGAGTTTCCTCTCTTGGGCAATTTAACCTGCTCACTCCATGCTCCTCATCCATTTTTTTTTAAATAGGCATACAAGACAAAAGCCAAATAGAGGAGTCATCTTGACACTTCCCTCTGCTCTATTCCCAATCACTGGATTTGTTGTGTCTTAGATGCACATTGCAGTTGTTCTCCCCTCTGCCGTCCCGTTGCTCTGTTTCCAGGCATTATTCTCATCACACTGTGCGTAGATTCTGGAAGCTGCTTCCTAGCTTGCTTCCTTTAGTCTTGTTCCTTTTCATTTCACCCTGAGCACCACATTCGTGGTAGTGTTCCAAAGACGATCTTTGGACACTCTTTCCAGAAACCCACAGCCCACTGCATTCAGCCCAATTCTTCTGTTGGACTTTTGAGGCTTTCCGTATCTGGGGCTTGTCTTAGTCAGCTCCCGCTGCCCCAACAAAATCTAGTAAACCGAGTGTCTTAACAAAAATATATTTCCCACAGTTCTGGAGGCTGAGAAGTCCAAGATCAAGGTGCTGGCAGGGTTGATTTTATTCTGAGGGCTCTTTTCCTGACTTGTGGGCGGCAACCATCTTGCTGTGGCCTCTTCTTTGTGGGCACATAACGAGAGAAGGAGGGAGAGAGAGAGAGATTGAGCAAGTGCAAGAGAGCACACACGCACTCTGGTTTCTCTTCTTATAATGGCGCTAATCCAGTCAAACCAGAGCCCTATCCTCATGACCTTATCTAACCCTAATTACCTACCAAAGACTCCACCCCAAATATACCATCACGTTGGGGGTTAGGGCTTCAACATATGAATTCTGGAGTGACACAAACATTTAGTCCACGACAGTGCTCTTTCAATCTCCCCAGTCTCGTTTTTGTCACTCCTTGACTTGTATCCTCATCTCCATTGTTCTCACAGCCAGCACCCCTCTCCAGGCTCAGAGATTTTCACCGGTGTGTGTTTGCATCTGCTGCCACCAGCCTTCTCCCTCTCCAGACTCCTTTCCTACACCTCTTATCCAGAAGACTTTCTTCTTTCCTTGTATTGTTTCAACTCTAACAGATCCTTTAAGATACACTTAAATTGTACTTGTTCTAAAAAATGCTTTCTAATCTCCAATTCATGTGAATATCCACTTTCTCTGAACTGTTATGGTTATAGTCACGCCATCATTTAACAATTATTCTCTCATTCTTTTATAATATTAGTGAAATATCTTATTGGGATTTATACTCTACAGGATACTTAGATATACAAAATCTCATGTGATTCTCTGAAAAGCCCAGTGAAGTAGAAATTATTATAATTTCTATTTTTACCCATAAGAAAATTGAGGCTCAGTGAGATAAAATGACTTACCACTGGCTATAAAACCGGTAACTCAGGATACAGATTCAGTTTTCTGACTCTAGCACTCATAGTCCATCTACTCCTTCCTTACTGCATTTTGTGAATCTTTACATGAGTTTTCTTCTTTCTTACCTATTCTAATTTAGGTTATCTTGTGTTTTATGTATCTCTACAAGCTGGATTTAATTCTTTTCTGTGTGTTTGTCAGGGGCAGGGGGAACCAATGCAGTGAATTTCCATGAAGGAGTTTAGATTTATTCCAATTGCACTTCTTCATTCTAAATCATAAACTAAGCAATTCTGTGATAAACAGTAGTCTAATAAATGGAGAAACTCACAGAAATAATGACTTAATTTTTGCATTCTATCTACTAGATTAGACAATTCATGTTAATTTTTTCCCATGTAAAGAGTGTTAATCAGAAGCTCTTGGCAAAGATAACACATTTATTAAACAAAGCAATATATCAATTTTGTTTTGTTGTAATTGCAATGTGTAGGTCTAACTTATCCAGTGTCTGATCTCAGAATATTTTGACCTCCCACACAGAAGATGAACTCAGAGGTTGTAGCCATTAGGTGGGGGTGAGGGAGTGTAAAATTATTTAATAGTAGAAACCCACCAATCACACCTGACCTCAATCCGTCCAGACATTAGTGCAAAGAAACCGCTTACAAATTCTTTTAGAGTGATACCAAATCAGAAACATTTAATGTGCACTGAAAAAGCCAAGTTAAGAATCAAGTTCAGACATGTAGAGGTGTGATATCTACAACCAGAGCCAAGTTAGAAAAGGGTTAGCCCTTTAAATGGCCAAATTAAACAAGACACAATTGAGGCTAACTCATCCCTCTAGGCACTTATAAACCTGCATGTGGGAACTTTTGAAAATGAAGTTAGCACCGATTGTGTCTTATTTTGCTTGGCCATTTAATGGGCTAACCCTTCAGGAATTTGGCTCTGAGTGGAGATATCACACTTTTATGTGTCTGACCTACGCCTTCAACTTTCCTTTTTTTGTGCATACATAGAATTTTAAAAATCAGATATGGTGTTACATTATTAAGTTTAATAAGAGTAAAAGATGAAAACAAAATATGAAAGAGAACAGAATGTGCTGAAATAACAATGCAATAAGACTATCAGGGACATACTCCTTTCCTTCTGGTCTACTTTGCATTTAGGGGTTTAGTTGGATAGTACTGGTTAAGATCAACAAAGAGGTTACTTGGAGGAATTCCCAAACCAAGCCTCATTCAACTCATGGCTGATACGCGGATAAGCACACAGGCTTAAAAGGGGGCCGTAGAGTACGTGGGCACGAAAAGACAGAAGTTGAGAGATGCACAGCAGATAGGTAATGTAGTTAAGCCCAAAAACGGGTCCTGTCCAACTTCCTCAGTGTTTGAAACTAATAGATTGTGTAGATTACTGAAGAGTTGGCAGTTCCCTAAGCTGTATGCATAGGTGAGAAAAAGGATGTTGAAAACATAATGAAAAATTGCTTTCAAGAGTGTTTTCCTACTAAGACGTTCTATGTCGTACTTGTCAGCACAGTTCCCATGCTTTAAAGCTGTAAATTTAAACACCTACTCATCAATGCAGTGTTGGCTGCATAGAATATCAAGGAAAAATTTCATGGCATTTGATTAACTTGTAAATCTTTATTGCAATGCAATGAAGAAGGCATCTCCACTGAAACCTCTTATGCGCTCAATTCTGGACCACTATTCCAAGTAGCCTCTTATTGAGATACATGTATAAAGAAAACTATACTTTATGTTTGGGCCAATAACCAAGTAATTATACTTAACCATTCCTTTAACAAGGCATTCGGTTAAAAGGAACATAAAGCCTAATAAGTTAAGACGTATATTTACTCTTATATTTTCTGGATTTATGTCCTTCAAATTGCTGTTCTTTTTGTTTAACATTTACATTTTTTTTCAGTATTGCTGTTCTCATGTGGGAAATATCCTCAATTGCTTTTCATGATCTGATTTAAGATCTCAAGCTTAATTCGTATGGTTGATTATGACACAAAATGATGAAAGGGTATTTTCTGCTGTCTGACATTAGGCAAGATTTAAGGCACAGAGCTCAGGAAAGGGCACTCTAAATATGTACATTTTAATACTTATTCAGTTCTTTTCTTATTACTGTGCAGCTAAGGGTAACTCTCTCAAAAATTTGTTGGCATTTTTTATTTGGCAGTTTCATGCTGAGGTAAGTGTTGGCAAGTGAACAAACAGCTTCTGTTCCAGCTTCTCTATGGTTCCATTCCAGGTCAGTCCCAGGAATTTGGCACAATTTGAGAAGTTTCTGCTGGTCTCCACCAGTTCTGGCCAAGGAGGCCTCTGGGAGGCCCGGTCAGGGCTATAACTGCTCTGCAGATCCATTTCCACTGAATGACTAACTCGGAAATCTATTTTTCCTCTGTGAATTTTCCTGGATATATCTGTTACTGAAATTCCTAAACGAAAGACACGATTTTATGATTTGACCCGTCCCTATTTTTTGTTTGTATGTGTATGATTTTTTTTCCCTTAGGAAACTCGGACTACCTTTGCTAAGCAGCTGTTGTACTAGTCTGTATTCCGCAGGACTCACTTCTAAAAATCAAAGACTCCTTTGAAGTGACTCATGCTATTAATGACTGAGCCTTTGCTTTTCTCTTCTCACAAACCCCACATAATTTATTTATTTATTTATTTTATTTATTTTTTATTTTGCATTTTTAATTTTATTGAAATAATCCCATTGGAAAAATTATTTTGTGTTTTGGTTGTATAATTATATTTGATTTATTAATCAATCATCTCTTTATTATATTACTAAATACATTATTTCACAAAATGAATATTTTTAATTTAGTTTTATTTCATTGTAAGATTTACGTTGTATCTACCACATAATTTATTTTATCTTTTAAATTGATAATTATAAATTGTAAATATCTATCTTGTACAACATGATGTTTTGAATTATGCATACATGGTGGAGTGGCTCGAGCAAGCTAATTAACATGTACATCACCTCACATACTTATATTTTTTGTGGTGAGAACTCTTAAAATCTATTCTCTTCGTGATTTTCAAAATACAATATATTGTTATGAACTACAGTTGCTATGTTGTATATTGATCAGGAACTTATTCCTCCTCTCTAACTGAAATGTTATATCCTTAGACCAACCTCTCCCCAAATCCCCATCCATCCAGCCCTGAGAATCGCTATTTAATCACTACTCAGATGCAGATGTACAAAAAGAACATGTCTTCATTTATTGGGGAAGTTTCAATGTGTTTACCTTGAGAACCAGGGAAACCAATGGTGTTCTCTCAGCCCAAGGCTCAAAGCTCAGAACCTGGAGTCCAAAGGCCAGCCAACCTGGTGTTCTGACATCTAAGACAGCAGAAGAAAAGTCTTTCCCAGCTCTCAGAGAGAGACCAATTCACCTTCTATATTTGTTCTCTCTGAGACCCCACCTGATTGGATGGTGCCCGCCAATGTTAAAGGCAGATCTTCCCCACCTAGTCCACTCAGATTCACACACTAATCTCCTCTGGAAACACCTTTGCAGACACACCCAAAATAACGCTTTACCAGGTTTCCAGGTATTCCTTAATCTGGGCAAATTAACACTTAAAATTAAGTACACAAGTCCACTCATTTTCAACTTGGTGCCCACATGTATCTCCTTAAACCATACTTAATTTCCAAATAAAGACAATAACAAGGTAATAGTTTTGTCTAACATGATACAACAATCTTGTGATTGTGATTTTGGGGATTTTACACATTAGGGCTTTTGGCTTTAGGAATTTTGACCTTTCAGGATTTCAACATCCAGGATTATAGCCTTTGGGATTGTGTCTTTTGAAATTATGGTCCAAACCCGCAGAGGCAAGCCTGGAGGGTGGGGTCTGGGAATGCTGGCCTGATGACTAGGGCTACAGGAACTGGCCTGGTGCTGGGGTGGGCGTGGAGCCTGGGGCTGTGGGACCAAGCCTAATGCTGGGGCCAGTCGAGAATCTGAGGCCACTGGGGCTAGCAACACCTTAGGGCAGACCTGGAGCCTAGTCTGGGAGGGATGGCCTGGCCCTGAGGTGGCCTGGAGAACTAATTCTCCAGGCAGACCTGGAATCTGCGACTGTGGTATCCTGCCAGCTGGGGCAGACTGAGAGGCCTGGTACAGGGGTATTGGCCTGGAGCCTGAGGCTACAGAGTTGGCTTGGTGCTGGGCAAGCCTGGTGCTTGCATCTCAACTCATGCACTTCTGGTCTGTGGGTGCAAGTCTGATGGCTAGGGCTCTGGGTGCCAGCCCGATACTGGGGTGGGCCTAAAGCCTGGGACTGTGGGGTCAGCCTGGTGCAGAGGATGGTTTCAAGACTGGAGCCACTGGAGTTGGCCTAGTGGTGGGGCAGTTCAGAGACTGAGTCCAGTTCAGAGACTGTGTTATCCAGCCTGGTGCCTGGGTAGGCCTGGAAGTTCATTCTGCCAGTACTGACCTAGAATCTGGGCCCATGGGGGCTTGCCCAGTGCTGCGTTTTACTGGAATGGGCCAGATGTTGGGATCCAAGGCAAAGTCGTGTGTTCACTTTCTTTTCCCTGAGTGGAGAGTATCTGTCTCCAGCCTGTGCTGCCTGGGGACAGGGAGGTGTGACCTGTGTAATGTAAAACTGTCTTTCTGACTCTGTTCAATGTGCCTTTTCTTATTTCCGTGCTACACCCAGGTGGTGTAATCTCCTACCTGGTTTCCTTGCCTCTTGTGAAGGTATTTTCATGCATAAATAGTTGTTCAAATCAATGTTTCTGGAGGAGAACAAGTGCTGGGAAGTCCAATTCGCCATCTTACTGGCATCTCCTTACACAATTTTTCTTAATATTGCTAATGGTTTTTATAACTTTGCAATCAGTTTCTCTTCATAATGAAACTGTTTGGCATTTTAAAATGTACACTGATAGAGAATGATAGTATATTGGAAAGACTCTTCATGTAGAGAGACGAAAAATTACAGGAAATTTTATGCATTCACCAGATATTAATTATATAGCTGCTCTGTGCAAGGTGCATAATAAATGAATATTTACCAAGGGCATTTATATTTTAGAATGATGTAGATATTGTATGACATTGATTGGAATGTCCTTTATTTGAACGAACATTGTTACTGAAGCCATGTGTAAAAGGATTTCCTGGGAGGAATGAATCTATTGCTTCAATTTGAGAAAAGCAGTCTTGATTTAGTAGAGAGAGAGTGGAAAGAACATTTTTTAAGGAGGGGGAAAATGGCCAAAAATAGTGAAATAAAAATTTAAAAGGGACTAAATCAAGTATGCATTTATAGCATGGAAGCTTTACCTAACTGACTTTACTTAAGATAATATATTTGATGTCTTAAAAAATGTGAGGAATTAAATAATGATGTTGGAGGGGACACCGTTATTGAATATCTTTACAAACCATGGCAAGAAAGTTAATTAGACCATTTCAAGTGGTTGAGAGATAGAATTTAAACTCTTCCTTGTGTTTAGATCAATCTTCTGAGTAGCAATGTTTCCCTCTTAGATTTGCTAATCAGATAATCTTAATAAAGGATCAGAAATATAAAAAACAATATATAGTATCCTAAAGAAAGGCAATTGATCTGTTTCTGGTGCCTATCATGGTGCCTGGAATATGACGTTTGCTTAGTAAGTAAGTAATGTTCAAATGAAGGAGAGGTTCGAATAAATTCACCTCTTTACCTCCCTGAGTATTGATTACACATACTCATTGTTGGCCATCAACTCCTTTTTAAGTGAATAACTACTACTCTTGATATTTTGAAATCTCACTCTTATTCAATTCATAGAAACTCAAAAACTCTCCTAAATAAAAATACTCCATCTTAACAGTGCTAAACAAGATGTTAAAGTTTGCATAATGGAAACCAAATTTGGCATAGGACTGTGTACAATGACTTAGGAAGAAAAAAAATTGACAATTTTCAACTTACTCCTGCTTCTTTAATGGTTTTGGCGTGTGAGAATCAGAGAGTCATGCAGGCATGCCAATTTTAGCACGTCGGAAGACTGCCTCTTGCCTGCTCAGATGCCTTTTTGGTGTATACCTCTCTCTGCAGAATAGACTCAAAAAGCAAGAAAATGTTATATTTGAAATGATTGAAGGTGTTTTTGAACTTTCTCACTGAAGGAAGTGTTATGGGGTTAAAGACTTCTATCAATACTGCAATGATTCGTAAAATTGACCCTCCCCAAATCCAGGATATTTTTCATAACTGAGGTTGGATACCCATCAAGAATTACAAAGTGATATTTGACCCTAAAGACTTTTGTGGTATCATTTTTTGAAGTTTTAAAAAATGAGCATATATTATAAATGTTTCCTTTCCTTTATATTTATTGCCTTCTCATACTTTTTTTTTAAGAGTTTGGAAGAAAAACTTCAGAAAAATACAATGAAAGTGGAGAGAATTTTCTGAAGAGAATTTCCTGAAGAGAATTTCATGGCATAGTTAAGATTTCTTAAACAATGGTCTTCAGTTCCAGCTGAGTTGCTGCAAAAGACATTATTTCTTTCCTTTTTATGGCCGAGTAGTGCTCCATTATAAAATGATTTCTTTTCCTTTGGGTGGATGATACCCAGTAGCGGGATTGCTGGATTGAACAGTAGGTCTACTTTTAGTTCTTTGAGAAATGTTCACATTGTTTTCCTTTTTTTTTTTATATATAAGAATATCACGGGGGTACAAACACTTTGGTTACATATATTGCCTTTGCTCCGCCCAAGTCAGAGCTGGTGTGCCCACCCCCTAAAGTACACACCACACCTTGAAGTATCTCAGCAATGGAAAAAGAAATACCACAGGTTCTCACTTATAAGTGGGAGTTAATGAGGAGTATGTATGGTCCTAAAGTGGGATAATGGACATTGCAAACTAAGAAGGGGGAAGGGTGAGAGGAGGTGAGGGATAAAATCCATCTGTGGGGTCCGAGGTACATTACTCTGGTGACAGGGACCCTGACTTCAACATTACACAATTCATTCATGTAACAAAAATCTCTTATATCCCCTAAATCTATTGAAATAAAAAAATAAAGTAATGGGAAATTTAAAAAAAAAAGATTTTTTAAATAAAAAATTGTCTCTCGCCACAGACATGGCTGTTCTTCTAGTTAAGGGTGGGTGGTAGAAGGAGACCACTGGCAACACCACAACCACCATACCCACAACAGCACTGGCAATGGCAGAGAACACCCACATTTTACAAACGCAGCCACTGAGCTGATGGGGAGTAAATAACAGAACCAAGGTCACACTGCTACTGCTAGTAAGTGGCAAAGCCGTGATTTGATCCCAGGTTTTTCCAACTTTCTAGACCACTACGATGCATGTGGTAAATAGGTATTTACTGAGTTCCCAATTATTTCTTACTACACACACAGTCATCCCTCAGTATCTGTCGGGGATTGGTGCCAGGACCTCTGTTAATACCAAAATCCATGGATATTCAAGTCCCTTATGTAAAATAGCATGGTATTTGCATATAGTCTATGCATAGCCTCCCATATACTTTATATCATCCCTCGATTACTTATAATACCTAATGCAATGCTTGTACATCCCTTCATTTGTGTGTATCCAACATAGTACTCAGCATGTAGTAAATTCAAATTTTGCTGTTTGGAACTTTGTGGATTATTTTTTCTCTAATATTTTAATTCACATTTGGTCGAATCCACAGATGTGGAACCCACGGATGTGGAGGGCAAACTGCATATGATCCTGCTAGTCGTAGTAGTTGAGTCGTACAGTATAAGACATATTCCTCCTTTTAAGAGGCTTATCCTCTTGTCAGGGAGATAAGAAATGTTTGAACAGAAACTCAGCAAAATATAAAGCAATGCACAAGACGTCAAGACTTGACGGAACTCTTCATAGGAAAGTGGAGGAAGAAGTTAAAGGAATGGATCGTCATTTTAGTCAAGATAAGCTCGTGGTTTGGCCCAAATCAGTTGCCTTTTGAAATATAAAACAGGCTATCATTCTACCAGGACATGCAAATCTATTTGAGGAGAGAAGAGATGGCCTTTGGGTGAAGTTATAGCAGAGTTTCAGAAGAGACTACTGGGATCAGGGAGGGCCCCACAGAGAAGCTGGGGCTTGAGTGGGACTTTGAAGGATGGGTGAGATTTGGTTAGGGAGAGTGACACAAGAAGACGCTGTTCCAGGCCACTGAATGGTTTACATAAAGGCACAGAGTCAAGTATGCATGAAGAGTGATTGTAAAATATTGAGTGGATCGGCCTTATTGAAGAAGAGGTTTGGTGGGGAAGTGGTGCAAGATAAGACTAGAGACATAAAAACCCACAGTGAGCACCTACCAGGAAGAGGGAAGCAGACTGCAGGAAAAGGAAAAGATGCCATTCGTCTCAGAGGATTGCTTCGGGTGGGCTCTGTTCACCTATTAATGTTTTTGTCTGAGATCTTTCCTTGAAAAAACTCTTATTTTATTATAAGAGCACCAAAGCCAAATGAATACTGAAACAATAACCTGAAAAAACAGGAAATAAACATTGGGAAATCATTTCCATAACAGCAGTGTATTTCCTTAGGCAAAAAAAATGTGAGTTATTTTCTTTATTATTTTTAATGCTTTACTGAGTGCCCGCTAGTCCTTGGAGGGTCAAAAATAAACTTTTATCTTCAGTCATTTTTCTTATATTTGAAACTTATCTGATAAGAGCATTTTCAACTTTTAGTTGCAGGAATAAGCATTCTTAATAAAATTATATGGTACTTTCTTTGATATCTGATTTCTATCTCTATTGTTTTTCTTTTGACATTACTCTTACATTACTGGATGCTTTTAAAAACAGGTTGTACAGATTTGTTATTCTTAAGTACATGGAAAGCCTTCAAATGAAATAAATTTCTGTAGATATTTCTTATATAAAAACAGAAAGAAGTGTATATATTTTTTCCCCTTTTAACTGACTGCTAATATGAAGAGTTACACAATTTTGGAAGTTTCAGGAAGCAATAGTAACAAAATAAAATATTCTGTTTCTGATTCTGATATTTTACTTTTTAAATTTCATGGCTATTAATGTAAGTATTCAGGAAGCTCTATTTATAAAGGTCCTCTTGAGTTATATACTCCATGTTGATAAATTAGTATAGAATGTGTGGTTGTCTCTCCTTTCAGGAGTCTGTTACGTGTAAATTTTATTGTGTTTTAAAGTTGGTTTTCCTTCTTTAAAGAAAGTATTATTTCAGATTATTACAGGGGTACAAGCGTTTGGTTACATAAATTGCTTTTGTACTGCTTGAGTCAAAGTTATAAGTGTGCCCATCCAGCAGATAGTGTGCCCTGCAGCGGTTAGATGTGAATTTACCCATCCCCTCTCGCCCTGTCCCACCTGCTTGATTTCTGACGAGTGTTATTTCCATATGTGCATATAAGTGTTGATTGATTAGTTCCAATTTAATATTGGTTTTCTCTATATTCTTCACAGCAAACACGCAAAGGTAAAATGAAGAATGTAAACAGTTAAAGAAATACTTTGTCTTTTAAATCATTGGTGTCAGTCAAGCAAAGACCTTAAGACATAGTCTCAGTACTCCAGGATTATGTGAATCTCGCTGAGGGAAAAAGGCTTATGTGTAAGAAGTAGTGAAATGACATTGCAGATTAGGATGTCAAAATTTATTACTACTATGTAGAGAGTGTTAGGGGAATTCAGAGAAGATGAGAGACTAATGAGGGACACAAGTTATTCTAGACATCTCTTCATGGAGGTGACAGAGGAAAGTTTGCATGTGTGGAGAGAGGGAGAGGTGTTTTTTAGAGCTAGACAGCTTGAGTCTGCCCCGCTTTGGAGAAACTCCATGGAAAAGTGGTGTAATTTGGAAATAGGCCAAAAGTTGGAGTCAGATTACAGGCATAACTGAAGTCTGGATTGAGACGTATTAGGACAGGAGGGACTGTGATGAACTCGGTGTCTAAGGCACATTATGTGGACAGCATTTATCCATTAATTCTTTCACTCATTCACTGAACACATAGTGCTTGACTCCTAATATTTGCTGAGCATGCGGTCAAGAGTTGGGTGTACGGGGTTTTAGAGGAAAGAGATGAATAGAGGGAAACTAAGAGGCTAACATAGTTACTCAGATATGAGAAGAAGGGTGATGCACACAAAGAGGAAGGACTGGAGTCAGGAGGCTTTTTGCGTTAGGGTTAGACAGGTCATTTTAGCTGGATGGCTGTGGGGCAGAAAGGAAAGGGAAGAGTAGAAGATAGCTCTAGATTTTCACTGGGCTAACTGGGAGAATTCTACTGAAAGAAAGAATGGAATTAGGTAAGTAGATCCAGTTTTAGTATGAAGAGGACAGGTATCATCTTAAAATAGTAGCGTCTTGTGTGCAATTAGAGATATAGGACTAGACTGTAAATGAAAGGGCAGGATCGGAAATAGAGATATTAGAATCAGTAACAATGTCAAAGTGAAAGCTGCTAAATCTAATTTCGTGAGGCAAATAACTTATTTTCTGAAGCTGAAGATCATAAAGGCGTGGAATAAATATCAAGCGATGTTCACAACTGGGCATGGGGTTCATGGAAGTGTCAAGAGAACATTTATAAGGAGCAGAGAAATTGGAGGAAAATGGGAGATGCAAAATGTTTCATGTGTTGAGATTTTCAACATTAATTTTCATAGACTTTTATTGAACAGATATTGTTGAGTGCCTACAGTGAGGTAGGCACTATTTTAGATGCTACGGTTATAAGATTGAGCATCGAAATCCCTGACTTCACGGAGGTTGCCTGTTGGTGGGGGGAATGCAAGAGAGGTTTCGTAATACGACAGACATTTCAATAAACTGAAACGTGAGATATTATGAAGGTTTGGAATGTGGGTGTAGCCCCAAAATAAATGGAACATTTTTCCTCTTAGGCTTATGATTCAGTGACCCCAATGTCAATAAAACAGAGTCATAAAAAAGAAGATAAGGTGAAATGTGGAATGAACAGAACTTAAGGTGTATGCCTAATGCCTATCATCATCAGATGTAATACAGCTTCTTTACAAGTCTATAAAATGTTCAAGTCCTTGAAAAGGGGAGTTGGAGAAGGGAAGAGACAAGGACTAGGTATTGAAAGCCTGTTATCTAGAGGAATGAAGCTTTTGGATAGATGTTAACTACTAGATATGGCCCTTTCTGAATTGTCAGAAAAGGGTGTAACAGAGGGAAGCAAGTGTCAGTAAGATGTACAACACGTGCTAACTGCAATCAAAGGGTCTCTCTTTTGCAAATATGCAACTTGCTTTTGCAGCGCCAGCATTGTATCTCGTGGAAAACATCTTCCGCATTAATATCAGGATCCTTTGTACTAATTAGGCACATAAAATAAGCATACACACACACGAGTGCAATCGCGGTTTGCTCTTTGGTAACTGCTGTCATTACTTGTCTTTCCAAGGATTTTATGATAATTCAGGTAAAGGTTAGGTACAAGCCCTAAACAAATGGTTATTTGTGTAAGCAGGAAATATTTGGTCTGAACAGCAATGAAGGACTGTAAATGGGCTGCTGACATGTATGTGTGGAGCCAATGCATATTTTGTGAATTATAAAGTATGTTGTAGGGCTAATGATTTTTTCGAAAGGCAAAAATAAGAACAGTTTTGCTAGATGATGTGGAAAAAAATTAAAGACATGCTGAGTCTTTTAAAGACTTATCATACTTTAAAATAGCCATTAGTCAATGAATATTCATCAAACCCTAACTATTTATAAAGCTTGGAGAAGGTGAAAGAAAACTAACAAAAGAAGCCTTTGAAAAGTACCAAATGACAGTGCAGACAATAGAAACCACGGGAGTTTAGAGGAGGTGGAAAATAATAAGGAAATAATTAAATCTGAAAATTAAATAATTTACAGTATATTAACCAATACGATGATGTGTGTCATATAAGAGAAAGTGATTGTTATAGAGATATCAGTTCATGCCAGAGAAGTGATTTTATTCGCATCTCTTTGGCGCTAGGGAGGTGGAGATTCTTTATAAGGGAGGTTGGATTTGGGAGCAACTTTAAGCACAGAGCCTTGTCGAGTGGACTTAGGGAGACATCAATGTTTAGCTTGAGGAAATTTCTCAGACTCAACGGTAGATTCTTCAGTGAGGAAGAAAGAGACCAAATTTCCTAGTATGCATGGAGAGGTGAGGACTGGAAAAGTTTGAAGAGACAACATGAGGGGAATTTAGAGACCAAAGGTAGCAAAATTCTTTATAATGTTGGTGATTCATTAATGGCCCTTTATAGTATGAGAATTAACACCTGGGTTATAAAGTTAATCATATTATATCACTTCAGCATGTTGGAGAACATAATTTGACAAGGCACATTAAAAATTCCTGGCAGAATGAATATATTACTTTGGGATTCTAGTGAGGTCTAATGAATAAATATAACATTTAAGCACATTCCCAAGAACTTAGTATAGATTCACTTGATGAGTCAGATAAACTTACTGTTAGTGGGTTTGTTCTGGTTGACTGAGTTAGTATGAGTGCTTAAAGACGTGCCTAATGCATATTTAGTCAATAGTCTTAGGACAGTCTGAGTGATAACTCTGTGCAATTGGAAACCCATTCTAATAAATATGTATTTGAAAGCTGTAAAAACTATTACTACACATTAGAATTACATAATTTTTATTTTGTTTTCTGTCTTACTCCTACCTAATTGCTATACGGCAGGACTTCATTTTCATTACAGCAAACAAATAGTGTAATTATCCTTGAAAGAAATTTGTATGGTCTGAAGAGAATTAATACAAATCATTATAATCATACTGTGTACAAAGTGAAATATTTCCAACATGTAGCTTGGCAGTAACTATTCGAAAACAAAAAATAGAAAAATAATTCGTATTCTCTGTATCTGCAACTTCCATGTTTGCTACCTTTAAATTTAAGTCTATAGAGAAGATTCTTTTGGCTTGAAAACGAGCAACATTTTTTGTATTCTGATTCAGGGCCAATATATTCAATTTCACAAATATATATTACGTTTCTTTTGTGATAATGAGAGATAAGACAAATTAAATGTTATAGTCATTGCTTTTATGGAACTTTTCACCTTACTGTGCCCCAAGCAAAACTCTGTATGAAAAAACTTTGTCTTGACATTCTTCTTATCCCTTTAAGTTTTCTCTTTTCCGGGAATCGCAGATCCCTCAAATCGGTGTTTGTGTGGGTACATTATACCTAAGGCAACTCCAGTTATAGGGATCTGAAGTTCTGTAAATTAGGAATCCTTCTAATTGAAAGAAAGAACATAGCTGGGCAACAGCAGCTTAAATAAATAAGTGTTTATTTTGCTCAGGTATCAATAAGTCTAGAGGCAGGCAGCTGCAGGCATTGCTTTAGTGGCTTAACACTGCTAGCGCTAGTGTCTGTGCTGTTCTGTGTTCTTCCTTCACAGATACTGTTGCAGCACCAGGCAACACTTTTTCTTTAAGGCAGAAGCAGTGGGAGAAGGACCAATGCCAGGTGCTTTTATAGCAACAGAAATAAAAAATTAGCAAAGACTTTACTAGAATCTTCCTGGAGAGATTTCTGCTTCTACGTAATTGCCTAGAAATGTGTCGCATGGCTACCTAGCTGCAAGCTAGTTGAGCACATGCGTTTTTAGTTGACTTGGGAAAGGGAGAAAGAAATTTGAAGTGAGCTTTGTGTTAACCAGGCAATACTGTTTGCCACACTTGGAAAGCCTGTTCTTTACTGGTCAAGATCAGAGACTCCTAGGGCCAGTGGGAAGAGAGAAGGTGCAGGAGGCAGAAAGTGCAGAACCAACAGTGAGATTTATTTCTCCCCACTCTGACCATATCCACCAGACCTGTGCATTGACCCCAGGGGACCCATGTTAACCCTTGAGGCTACTCTTGATGTTGCTTTTTGTTTCCTTTCGATTTTATTTAATCCTCCCATATCATATGAGAGTAAAGAAAAATATTGAAAAAATCAACACACAGCAGCATTTCTTCAAAAAAATTTTTGTTTCCCTTTCTTTTAATCCTTATCATTTGCATGTATTTCAATATATATGATTATTTACCAATTAACTAAATATTCTTAATTACCAATTTATTTTTTCACTTGACATTATTTCATAGCCCTTTTGCCTCATTATTTCATCTTGTTTATAACGAATGTCTGTACTTTGTTCATTGATTCCTTTAAAGGATCAAGCTTAGCAACCTTAGCCATTATGTTTCTTAATGCCATGAGATGTAAAAGAATCATTATGTTCGTGGTAGCCAAAGGGCAGTCATATTTGTTATTTTTCAAAGCTACTCTTTTTAAACTCTCCTCGTAAGAGAAGAATGTAGCCACAATGACTTAAGAATTCATTTATATTGTGTGGGTCAGTCATTCAGCTGAAAACTCTGCAAGTAATCTTTGTATTTAAACATCCTAAACTACTATTTTTAGTTTTAAATGACGATATTTTCTCTCTTATTATATATATGTATATTTGTTTTTATGTATTTTATTACCAGCAAAGATAATAATCCTCCTTTAGAATTAGCTTTTCCTTACCAAGTTTATAACACTGACCAGGTTTTAAATGCAATACTTAGCAAGTTAATAGAGGGCCAGATAACTGGAATTTAGGAAAAAAGGAAACTTGGTTGTATACCTCTGAAAGAATTTTTAAAGCCTGTGTATACTTTGTATATTCTTGGTTGATATTTAACATTCGTCATCATAAGTTTAAATAATTACAACTTCAATTTCTGGTAAAAGTTGCAAATACAAGTTTTTAAAAACTGAAACTTTAAAATTAATCTATGATATCACTTTTAAATATATCCAATGGAATCTACATACCTCATAGATATGATACTCATTGCCTAGTTAAAAAAACACAGAAAGTTCTGCCTTCATATTTGGGAATCTCAAATTGTTTTTCTTTATACTTGAATCTATGTGTTAATTCCTTTCCACTATAGAATTTTATTCTTATGTGATAAATTCATGAAAATTTTGACATTTCTTATATTTGTGAATGAATATTATGTAGTTTAGTGCTGTGGTCAATAGTGAAGAATACAGAATTGAACTTCTTGAATTCAGGTTTTGCCACTTGCCAGCTGAATGACACTGGGAAAGTAAATTAACCGCTCTGTGCCTAAATTCCCTCAAATGTAAAAGGAAGAGAAATATCCTGTAGAGCAGTAATCCCCAACATTTTTGGCACTGGGGACCAGTTTCATGGAAGACAATTTTTCCACAGACTGGTTGGGGGGTAGCAGGGGGGTGATGGTTTCAGGATGATTCAAGCACATTACATTTATTGTGTGGTCAGACCTCTCTGCTAATGATAATCTGCATTTGCAGCCGCTCCCCAGCAGTGGCCTCAGCTCCACTTCAGATCATCAGGCATTAGATTCTCATAAGGAGAAAGCAACCTGGATCCCTTGCATATGCGGTTTACAGTAGGGTTCGAGCTCCTGCGAGAATCTGATGCTGCTGCTTATCTGAGAGGAGGCGGAGTGCAGGCCACGATGTGAGCCATGGGGAGCGGCTGTAAACACAGATGAAGTTTTGCTTGTTCCGCTGCCGCTCACCTCCTGCTGTGTGTCCCAGTTTTCTAACAGGCCACAGACTGGTGCTAGTCCGTGGCAGGGTGGTTGGGGACTGCAGCTGTAGAATTATAGTGAGGATTAAATGGACTCACATATGTAAATAACTCAGATGAAAGCCTGAAACCCATACGTACTACGGAGAATTTGCTGTTACTGTTAGACAGAGAGACGATTTGAGCATCTATTTTGTTCCTGTTTTTTTCTCAGTAGACTTTAGTACTGATGAACCTTGTTTACATAAAGAGGTAGATGATAATAAGAGAATTTTTGGTATATATTGGTATATACTGTCCCTCAAATTTCCAAGTTTGAGGGATCCCCTCAAAAAATCACATAGTGGTGTATCATCAAAACTTTTTTTATTGCAAGGGTTGAAAACTTAATGGGATCCTCTTTCATTTTTGTTGAAAGCAAAGAATTAGAAATATTCATCTTTCAAAATGTTTCTGGAACCAAAGTCATTCACTGTTTCAATTTCTGGGAAGTATGCTACAGAAGGGTTTACTAGACTTATCAAATAGCTATTATTACAGCCATTACTCTTTCCTTTAGAGTCTCCACATTTAACTCAATATTCTCAGAAAGGGTTGAGAAGATAAAAATATTGAAGAAATTTTTCTGCTACATCTCGGCCAATAAAATTTTTAGTCAGTTTTATTACGGTAAAATTTACTAGAATAAGATTCACCAATTTTAAATGTATAGCTCTGTGAATTTTGACAAATGTATAAAATTGGGTAACCACCACCAAAGTCTTTGTATATAGAACATGTCCCTCACCCCATAATGTTCCTCATGCCTTTTAGTAGCAATTCCCTCTCTTGACACTTGGCCCCCGATTAGCAGTTTTGTTATTACTGTTTTCCTCTTAGTAACACTGGGTAAATAACTAGAAAAGAGATTGCTGGGTTATATGGTCAGCCTTGTGTTTAACTTTATAAGAAGCTGCAAAGTGTTTTAGAAAATACCTCCAGCAACGTGTGAGAGTTGCTGTTGACATTCTTGTCAACACTTCTGATCATCAGTATTTTCTCACTTTAGCTATTTATTGGGCATGCAGTGGTACCTCCCTGTAGTTTTCATTTGCATCCATCTAACCATTACATAGTGTTGAGCACCTTTTCATGTACCTATTTGCCATTGCTGTGTGCTTATTTGCTTTAGTTGACATTTTTTGCTGAAGTCAAAAAATTCTTCAAATTCTTTTGTTCATTTTATAATTGGATTGTTTGACTTATTGAGTTTTAAGAGTTCTTTATATATTTTAGATTAATTATTTTATCATGTGCTTTTTATATTATCATATGTTTTAAATATGTTTTTTAAGCCTAGGAGCTACAGATTGAGCTCATCCAAATTATGAAAAATGTCCTTCATATATCCTAACTGGCAAAGCAAGAGCCTTTGTCACACCAATCAACCAAATTACACTTTCTGTCAGAAAAAAAAATATCTGACCTCATTTTCAGTTCTAATAAGTACATTAACGTGGGCCCCAGTGTTGGTCATCTCACACCTGAATTCCTATTTTGGATAGCTTTTAATAGATAAGGCTCAGACATTTGCCATAGTTTGGTATCTCTTGAAGGAAAACAAACAAACAAACAAAAAAAACCCCACATGTCCTCTTTGAATGTTTCCAGCCAGCGCTCCCCAGGATTACCCCCAGAGATGGTGCTTTCTTTGGGTAAATAGTTGGGGATGGAAGGGCTGGCACGTTAACAAAATTATCTTCTCCCCCACCCCACTTTGTATCATTTCTATATTCAAAATATTCCAAGACATGCCAAAATACTTCATTTCTAAATCCTTAAATGAGTATGTGTACAACTGGGAAAGATAAGAAGCTTTTTTCAGATATCAACATTTTGAATTGTTTGATGTTAAAAAATATTTCCACCCTGGGCCAATGTACCATAGTAAGATTAGGCCTGAGAATAAGGCCTTGCTTTTCAAGGGGAGATCTCTGGCTGTGAAAGAAGAGGTGGCAAAGGAGAATCCAGGAGAACTCAAGCACCGGGTGTCTCAGGCAGGGGGATTTGGGGAGAGCATGCATTGGAAGTTGAGAAAGGGAAGCTGCTTCCCCACTGGTGCCTGCACAGCTCTGCGACAATTTCATGAACTCCCAGGGGTACCCACACCACACTTTGAAGACTTGTTCTAAATGTAGGTGGTTCTGAAAAAGGTGAAGGGTTGAGAAGCAATGGGATATCAAATATTCCAAGGGAGATAAATTGTTTCCTGCTGGAAGACAGTGAGAGTTTCCTAGGTGAAAGGCAGAGTGATATCTTTGAGGAGTCAAAAGAGCTTGGTAACCTGAATTTCCTCAAGTGTCATGATGAGTGATTTTAAT
The DNA here is from genome assembly GCA_963575035.1 of Avahi laniger. Classification (NCBI taxonomy): domain Eukaryota; kingdom Metazoa; phylum Chordata; class Mammalia; order Primates; family Indriidae; genus Avahi; species Avahi laniger. Next base: position 48,653 of record CAUYSK010021124.1, read on the forward strand.
GCATGAACTTCATAACTGAAGCCTCTCTTTCTCCGTATGGATATGCATATACAACCATTTGATAAAAGGTGGTGGCTTTATTTATAAGTACACGAAATACATTGGTATTATTTTAAATCAGCTATCATTGTCACACCGTTTTTAAGAGTCTTTGATTAATGTTCCCTCTGTATGATTTTCTTGGGGAAAACCTCAATCAGTAACTGTGGGAGACCTAATTATCAGCGTATTTAATTAAGAGTTTCTTTCAGGTACTTTTCAAAGAACAATTTAATATCTGAGAAACTCTACCTTATTTATATCTCTAGAATTGAACAGTAAGAAAAATCTTGACAGTAGTTACAAAGACTCAATTAGAACAAACATTACAAAAATTATTTTCATTTATTCAAGGCTTTAAAATAAAATATTCATTTAATATGATACTCACAGAGGCAATAAAATACATAATTTAATCGACTTTTCAAACTCATTTGAAAATAGAGAGTTGTCATTTTAGAAAGCTCAGCTATTTTTCTTCCCTCTAGCACATTAGGGAAAAAACACAACTCACAAGCTACCGCATCATGTGAGAAAAGCCAAGTTCTGTGTCACTCACGTATCTCAGTCAACAGCGAGGCAAAACCTGCTTGTTGCAGCTGCTGCCATCCGAGCCCTTGACTTTGGGTGTGTCGAAATTAGAATGTGAATTCACAGTGTGCCTGGTGCACCTGTCTGTTTTCTGTCTGATGAGAAAGTGTGGGAGGTACTTTACCCATAGACTGAAAGTCTTCTTTTCCACCACTGAAAGCATATTCTTTGACACTCACTAAGAAGAAACTCTATACCTGCTCTCCCACTATCCCTTAAAAAAATCTCTAGTCCATTTTAGTCCATTTGTCTAAGGATGTAAAAATATGGAGGCCTGATCCAATTGTAAATGCGAACCTTAGATAAAAAGATAAATGTTGTAACTATTAAAAGCAGAATCCCTCATCCTCTACTGGAAGAACTAAGTTGAGGTCCTGTTCCTGTGATGTTTAGGTGCACGGGCAGGTTCTGGGCTTAGAACGTTCAAATGCAAAAAGGCCTTTGGAGCCAAAACATTTGAAAGGGAATTTGTGAGGCAGTGAAAATACTAAAATGTAAAATGGAGCTAAGTCCACTAAGGGCTGAGTTAAGAACATGCACTCATTGTGCTGCAAAATGAGGGACAGGGAATTAAATTAGATTTCATAGTTGAGAGCCCAATACTTGACCAGTTGTTTCCCCCTGGCAGCCATCAAAGCCCGGCAAAGGATTTATCGAATCCTCCTCGCTTCCAGTGGTCGCACCTATTTACAGCATCGGGGGCCCTCGCTCGGCTGGCAAGGCCCTTCCTACTTCTGGGCACTGGGACCTGTCCTCTTCTTCAAATACTGTTTATATTCACTTTCTGGATCTTTCTTTACCTGACTCTTCTTATAACTACTTACTGCTGCACATCTAATTGCCTCTAGATAAGCATTTCAACTGGGTTTCTGTTGTTTGTGCTTTTCTGTGTATTTCACATTCTCTCCCGTAGAATTCATTCATCCCCTAGAGTCGTGGTGTTTCTCCCAACCCTTCTACTGTCTGTGCACCTCGGGCCACCTCACAGCTCAGGATGCTCGTTGTGCATGCTGCATACAAATTCAATAGCTATCAGATTAGCAATGTGGACCTGCCTCCCACAGGCAAACCTTGAGGAAGTCCCTCTCCAGGGCACGAAGAGCTTTTAGCCAAGTTCAACCATTTGAAAAAATTATCTTTTTCCTTCAAAGCTCTAATGGCCATCATTGGACCCCCTGAGGTAGAGCAACCGATGTACAATATTCCTGTTGAGTTAAAAATCTGATTCCAATTTGGTTATTGAATTCTATTTAGTAATAATTTTCCCACACTTCTGTTTTTGCACTGCTACTGGAGAAGGCAGTATTTTAAAAATAATACAGGAAATCAGATATTTGCCGGTTATATTACAAAGTTATATAAATAAATAGTTTGCAAAGTTTTCAAAGTTATGATTAAAATGTCAGTGGAAGATGTTCAGGTCAATCTTTTCACAATCAAAAATACTGAAGAAAATCTTGATCACTACAATACTAATTCATTACATTTACCTTAACCTACAAAAGTCAGTTCTTCATCTCTGGGTTATGAGTTTCTGCCTAAAAATTCAGTTTCATTGTTACGAGGTTCTTGTTCTCAGTGTTACCTATATCAGTTTTAGTCTGAAGATAGTTTTTGGGAATATCTCAATGACAGTGTACATGTGTATATATACATATATGAAATATATATGTATATGTATACACACACACACACACACACACACACACAAACAATATTTTTCCCATCAAAGAATTAGACCACAAGTCACTTGGTACCAAAACCAACAGGTAAATTCAATTAAAATGGAAATTTTCATTTTAACTTTTTCCTGCCAAATATTCTGACAAAACAAGTAATTAAATGTAGTTATAGTTTAAGACTGTTCTTTAGAACTCTTCTGTTTTGTCTACTTGGTATCCACTTTTCATCTGGTTGAAATCATCAATTCGTCTTATAAACTGATGACTTGGACTCTGTTTCCTTGTCTTTTTTTTCTAGAAGTTCTGCATTATTTTTCCCACGACATTTCCTGTATGCAAAATAACCTAAAAAACAAGACACAGGAGGTTAAGTAAATTTCACAGTAATAAGCTGCAAAACTACTTTGGATAGTGATTATACTCTATGACTCATAAAGCAGTTTACATTTTCTGTAGACTGGAGGCACCTTGGAAGAAGCAATCTTCATTCTTAGTCTTATGACCACCCGTGGCAAAAGGGATGAATGCGCTTCAGGAAGACCTCACATACAACTTTAGGGGTTATTTGCTCAGGGCAGCCAGAAGACTTCAGCATTCAGCCCTGAACACGGCACTTGTCAATAGGAAGAACAAAGAGAAGCAAGAGTTCTGCACCACCGCATCCCAGATAACGTGCTAATCCTCAATAAACACACTAGATGTTGCAGTGCTATGTCCAGGACCTTGGCTGCATGGTCCTTTGTGGAAGGACTTGAACTAGAATGACACTCCCGTTCCCTCCCTGCCTTCTCTCATTCTCTCCCGTGGGGGAAGAGCTTTGGCTGATTGGCTTTCCTCTCTTCTGTGGAGCTGCTAGTCTCTGGTAGCAACCATTTCTTAGCTTAGTTTTGAGGTCTGCTCACCAGGACAGGTTCTGTCCTGCCAGGGAAGACCTGTCTTTGTTATGTGTGTGTATGTGAGTGTATGTCTGCACACGTGTGAGGCAGTGGATGGAGGGGTGGTATCCACAAGCCCATTTGGTCCCAGATTCAAGCCGCATGTTCCAATTAAGCTTTATCCATAATAAACATGCTATTTTGTTACATAAATATCTAATTTTTCTTTTACCTCTCAATTGGTCACAAAATCAACAGGAGAATAAAAGGTATTATTTATTGGACCTCTCGAATTCCAACACCTCATATATAAAGTTGCTATGATAATATTACCTATCATACAGGGCAATTGTGAACATTAAATAAGATAAAATTAAGTGCCTATCATGGTCTGTGAACAATAGTAAATGCTCAGTAATGTTAATGGCCATAACTATACATAGCTGAGAGAGACAGTGACCTGCTTCAAAGATCTTATTAAGCCACGATCAATATACCCCTTAGATCAGTCCTGCACTTCTAGTAATATATTATTTTCAAAGCCACTGAACCATATTACTGAATTTAATTGAGCTTGTGGTCAATTTGAAGAGCTAACACTTACAAACTGTTTTGAGTAGGGCCTCCCTCAACTTGTACTTGGGCCATTGATTTTATTTGACCAAACTACACACCTTATCCATCCCTTTTTTCCCTCCCTTCTTTCCTTTCTTCCCTCCTTTCTTCCTTTTATCTTTCCTTCCTTACTTTCCTTGTTCCAAACATTATTTATACTTCTATTCCTATCGCTAAAATATGTTTCTAGGCATTATATACACTTAATAAAGATTCCTTCCTTATTTTCATGCTTACTGATAAAATTGCAGAAAAGTACAATACCAGTTCCAGTTCTTCCTTTTCCTTATTCCTTCAACTTGATTTTCTGTTAATCAATCTCTTTTGGGTTAGTTGTTCAACTAGCACCTTTACTTAACTGCTCTATCAACCAGTCCACTTCTCTGGCTTGTCTAGTAGACACTGCTGAGTAATCGTTTGGCAAAATCTCACTGTCTGCCAAATTGGGTCGACCTTTATACGATCAAATAAGGTTATTGTACAGGAGAACAAAGTTATTCGGCCATGGACTCCTGTCTCCTGGACCCATGACAAATCAGTGGAATGTTTTCAGTGGATTCTTCCATTCTAGAAAGGAAGCCTCTGCTTTGAGAATAACATTCAAGACAGTAATGCAGAGGTTGATTACCACCCACAGGCTAATGGAATACTTAATGGAGCAAAGTAGAAAAGTAAAACAAAACGCAACGGTGTCTCCAGGCATTATATAACTTAACATTCACATTATTTTTGTTGTGCACCTTCCCTTTATATTCCCCAGTAAAATGCCGTGAAGCTTTAAAAAGTAGCTTCTTTATTAAAAAACAAAAATAGAATTAAAAATAGTAGTTAAACATCATCAGCCCTTGGAAAGCAAAATGTAGGGAGAAGTTTCCACCAGGTGAAGGCCAGTGGGTGGCCAGGCAGGGCCTGATGGGAGAGCGTGGCAGCCTTATGCTACAGGAGAGTAGAAGTAAGAATCACGTTAACTACACCAGACGCTTGAAATAAAGAATATTTTTGCTTCAACCGTCTCAATTACATGGATATTTAACACACACACACACACACAAACACACACACACACGCGTGCGCGCATCTGCCTTATAACTTAGCCTGAAAAATATCCTTTATATACCAATTTTCTTGATAAATATCCTACATTTACAAAGCATATCAAGACAAATGTTTGTTAAAAAAAAAATCACCAAATTCTGAGTTCCTGGAAGCATGTGGGAAGGCACACAGTAAAATGTTCCTAACAGGTTAATATGCCTCCCTAATTACTGAGGAAAAGAGTCAATGGGGAGAATCAACCTCCACTCCTTTTCACTTAAAAATAATCTTCACTAGAACATTTTGGTAAAATGGTAGTCTTTTCATCAGCAGTTGGAAAGTCACGATAGTATTAGGAGGGCCTTTTCCTCTCATTTATTTGTAGACTCACTGCCAGGAACAGGGAAATTAACAACAACAACAAAAAGCCATTTTAGCAACTGCAGGATTTCTCAAGGAGGAACATCATAATGAAACGCGATTAGCGTTGTTCCTTACCTCCCACGAATATGCCTGCGAAGGTGAGCTGGAAAATGCTGTAGAGGACCGGGAAGGTGAACATGAGGTTGAGCTCCTCGGGGGTGAAGGAGAGCTGCACGATGGTGGAGCAGAGCTGCGAGTTCTGCAGGCCCGTTTCAAAGGCAACCGTTCGGCACCTAAAAGAAAGGTTAAGAGAGTGCGTGTTTTAGTTGTTGCTTTGTTATTGCAGAACATTAAAAGCAGATACAATGAGAACAAGGATAGATATACATGTATTTTGTCTGTGTTTTTAATGTATATATTTAATGTATGTTTATTTGATATATAACTTTATATTGAATATATTGCTTAATAGTGTATATTATGTAATGATATAATCTTATACACGATATAAATAAACAGATTTAGTCTGTACATATATGAGGAGCAGGCTCCTTCAGTACAGTGCTCTATAAGTGGCAAGAGGGTTCATTTTACCCTTTTCAGTTATGTCTTTGGTAACAGTGCAGCACGCAGAGCAAGGGCTCTGAAAATACTCAAGATACAATATTTTACTGCTAAACTTCTTTCGTTCTGCTTAAATCCTGATAAAGAAAATCTATAAGGTAGAAATTATCCCCATTCTACAGATAAGAAAACTCAGACAAAGAGTGAGTGCCTGGCCTGAGGTCCCCTATTTGGCGTGTGGCAGGGCAAGCCCCAGTCTGCCTGACTCAGATGTGACACTCTTCCCACCGTGCCATGCCCTTCTTGTCCTTGCCAACCTCATACCTGCCTGCCGATTCACATGGATTTAGCAGGATAGGAAATGTTTCTACCCAGTGCCAAATCCATAAATGCGAAACCCATTCAAACATTCAGTGCCTTTGGATGAGGAGTTCACACTGTTGCCGGCTGGAGGAACTCTCCTATATCACAAGGCCAACCTAACTGCATGTGTTGAAGTCACTCTGCTTGGAGAACACGAATGCATAACAGTGGAAGAGGCTGACTTGCACTGTGTGGGGAATGGCCCTGAAGAATTTGTGCAAAAAAGAGGCAGTCAGTATTTTCTTTCCGGGGACTTGCATACTTTATGAATGAATGAGTCTGTTTAGAAAGGATGTGTTCAGAAATAGGATGATGAATATGATTAAAGGTGAAGGATTTTGATCTTGACATTATTATTTACAGCTTTGATGGGTGGATTATGTCCCCTTCCCTTCCATATTCGTAGGTTGAAGTCTAGTAGGTCAGAGTGTGACCTCATGTGGAAATAGGATCATTGCAGATATAATTAGTTAAGACGAGGTCATTGAGGTGGGCCCTAATCCAATATGACTGGTGTCCTTATAAAAAAGGGAAATTTGGGCACAGAGATATGCACAGAGGGAAGAAGCTGTGACAAACATAGGAAGAAGAGGGCCGTCTATAAGCCAAGGAGAGAGGCTTATAATAGATCCTTCCCCCACACTCCTCAGAAAGAACCAATCCTGTGACACCTTCATTTTGACTTCTAGTCTCCAAAACTGTGAGACAATAAATTTCTGTTTAAGCCACTCAGTTTGTGATACTATGTTATCGTAGCTCCAGCAAACTTACACAACAGTTATTAAAGACAAAAATGCGATTTACCAAAACACCATACCTGTACCAGGGCTGACCAGCTATTCTAGCCAGAAGAAACCCCAAGGTATACCCGACCACAGGAAATACTGCCGATATAATCCACAGACTGGGAGCGATGATCCAGGCACCTTGGTATAATATTCCTCCAACCACGGCTATAAGCACAATGAGGATTGCACCTGCAATGGACCCAACCTGGAAGAAAAGGCAAAAGTGAACTGACTCATCATGCTTAAAGCAAATCCAAATATATTTGTCAGAGATGATTTGTCTCCTTCCCTTGGGGAAGTGATAATAAAGTTATCTCTTTATGTACTTGTAGACTGAAGGCAGCAATCAGCCCACTGGAAATGCTTGTGCATTTCCCATGTTTTAATTTTTAAAAACACAACAGGACAGATAGCGTCCATGCTCAATTATCCTGAAGAAGATTTTCTAGTTTGCAAATTATCCCTGTCAGAGAGGAAGAAAACCCATTACAGTAAGCGCCTAGAAGACTTGGCTTCCAGAATCAACTCTTCCCATTCTGCCTCTGTAAATCATGAACCTTTCTCAATCTTAGTTTCTTCATTTGTAATCAGGGATAAAATCTTGCCTCAGTCACCTTTTATGGTTGTTATCATGATCAGAAAATGGATATAAAACTATATAACAGTTAAAAAATGACATATGCAAATATAAGTCCCTGTCGTTACTATTTTCTCCTTTTCACATTAAAAACAATTATATAACATTTTTTGTCCAGAGAGGCAAAGAATACCAACTGACCTATTTTTCCCCTTGAGCAGCAGAATCTACTTATATTATCTATATCCATATCCATATCATCTAGCTAGAATATAGTTGGTGAAGGGGAACGAATAGTCACTGTTAATATATATATAACATATACCAATTGCCAGGAACCAAACTGGCCATATGGATAGAGAGATAAGAAAGATATGTCCTATTTTCTAAGACAGCCTCTAGATATATTTTATAACACAAACTCACATAGCAGAGATAACAGCAATGTGCTGTAGGAACAGACTAGAGTAAAACCAAGAGGCGATGTTTGCACTGAGTGTCTCAAAGGACAGATGGGAATTTGTCCTGTGGATGGACAATGAAGATATTCTAGAAAAGTGGACTATATGTCTAATAACTTCAGGTTCTGCTAGGAGGTAATCACATAATCAGAATAAAACAATTTAGTGGATGGAAAAACCATATCACTTCAGTTCTCACTGTGGAGCATTTAATTGTGCCGCCAATACCCATGGGATACTTACTTTAAGTATGCGCTTAGCTAGTCTGGGCCATTTGTGATTAACAAACATTCCAAAGCCGACAGGAACAACGAGAGCAACCAAAGAAATACCTAAAGGTGACAGAAGAGCAATTTGATAAACAGAATATAACACAGAAAGAGAAAGACAAAAGAGTGAGCAGGCTGAAAAAGGCTTAGGTAGCATTTCATCTCCCTCCTCGAATGTACAAAACAGAATATGGAATTAAACACACACACACACGCTCACTCTACTTCTGTACCCGCTCCACTAAATCATTTAATATTACTGGTCAAAATTGATATTATTGATGATATAAATCCTTTCTCTAAATCCTGGGTTAATTTTTCAGAGTTTCTTATACTACCAATATATTTTGGGTTCCATTTTTCAGAATCTTGGCTTATTTGGTTTTTGGATCTGTGTACCCCTAGGAAAAATACCTTGCCCACGTTTGTGTGTGTGTGTGTGTTACTGTGGTGTACATAGATGATGTTTTACATCTGTATGTTACTTCATGGAAGTAGAAATAAAAGAAATATTTCAGAATATTTTAAAATAAAAGAAATAAAAGAACATTTTCAAAATGAGCTCAAGATGTCAAGGCATTCTGATGGCTCATGACTTCCGGTTAAAACTAGCATTGGTTATTGAAATCTACAGCAGAGAGAAGAGAGAATAGGTTGAAAAAGGGGCTTTAAATTTTCCATGAGATAATATATTTGGCGACCTCTCATGTAATTATAATTCTTTGTAGCAATGTGCTCACCCAGCCAGATAAGAGAGTCATACTTCAATTTCACCGTGTTTAATTTACTGCTATTCCTATGACATATGGTTTGTTTCCACATACTGTTTAACACTTATTTGTCCAATAACCGTTTTTATATAACACCAACAACTTCTAACTTTTCATGGGTTTTCTTTTTCAAACATCCTTTTAAAGCAGTGAGAAACTGGAACTGAATAATGAAATTCTAAGAGTGGATGTTGTTTAGTATTGGGGTAGATTCAACAGGGATGGAAAAGAGAGTCTAGATTCCAAGGCAGTTAATATTAATTTAAAATGAATACAGTGATGATGAAAACATTTCTTTGTAGCCTTCTAGGCCTCCTGGCAATATAATGGCCAGCAATTATTTTTGTCCAGAAGTTACTCAGCAGAATTAAGTAATAACTAAGGGTACTAAGAGTAAGTGAGGGACCAGAAAAAAAAAAAAAAAAAGATAGGTAGGAAGGAATAAGGAGGAAATAATAGAACAAAGGATATGGAAAAGAGCTGTTGGCAGATGTATTGGTAAGATCCCCTAGAAAAATCCTTTTTGGGTTTCCTTGCATCTGCTACTTTGGGAGAAGACTTCCTCTCTTGGGTCTCGAGTTGGTTTGCTAAGTTTTGTGAAGTTTGTAGGCTTTAAATCACAACCATCTTGATATAAATTTGTGCTGTGGTAGCTTAAATCTAGGTGCAAATACTGTGCTTAGGATGTAAGTGTGGTAAGGTTTTGGGTATAGTTTTAATGTGTCTGGTCTGCTTGGTCCCTCTTGCAAAGAGTCCTTATCTCTTTGGGGCAGCCCAAGGCAACAGGATAAACTTGCAGGCAGGATCACCTGCTGAGATCCAGGGCAGAATTGCTTCTCGTCTCCTGACCAGAGGAGGGCAGACGGAGCTTTTCAGGGACCTGAAGTTGCCTGGAAAAGACACTCTTTGCTTTCCTTCCACCCAGGTGTGTGGCTCCTGCCTGGAGGGGCGGAGGCCGTAACTCCTTACTCTCCAGTGGGCCAGGGAGCTTGCTCCTTTCTTTCTCCAGACTCCGTTTGTTTTACTTATTCCTAATATGCCTGTGCTTTCTCTGTAAAATGCCTGTCTTTGTAAGATGGAAAAGGAACTGCTCACAGTTATCCATTGAAACCGTAACTTGGCCTTTAATCAGGTTTACACAGTAGGTATCAGAGGAAAGAAAGGTAGAAAGAAAAATGAGAATGGAAGAGAGTGGTGAATGCATTCAGGTGGTGGGGCCGGGAATCTTTATTCACAAACCGTGATAATCACTGACCCCCCTCCTCACCACCAAGCTTTGGTATCCTCATGCATAAAATGGGTAGAATTATGTCTGCCTCACAGTGCTATTGTGACAATTAAATGACGAAATGGATATAAAGCTCTTGGCATGAGCCACTCCCAACCATCGGGTAGAGTGGAGTAGGTACGACAACTTGCTACAGTGCTTTTCTAGCTGTGCAGCCTGCCTCCTCCCCATCCAGATGTCAGCATCTGAGGGGGCTCAGCAGGTGTTTACAGAATCCCTGGAGCACCGTGTGGAAGCTGAACCAAGCACAGTGCCTGGCTGCAGAGCAGGGTGAAAAGCAAACTGGTGGGTTATTTCCAGCTCCCCAGTGATCTTGGGCAGATTAAACAATTACCCTGAGCCTCTATTTCCTCATTTATAAAGTGATGATAACATCTTGTGAAGCAGTCAGCTCATTTGTTTTCTATATTAAAGGCCTAAAAAAAACCAGTAGTAAAAAACATTAGGTTGGAGAATAGGCCTGGGCAAGCATTATGCTGAACAAGCACAGTTAATATCTTTGTTTTTCAAACTGCTCTTCCTTTTTGTTCCTTTTTTTCTTTTCTCTTTTCCTCTTTTTCTTTGCTTTTTACTCTTGACTTCTTTTTATGATGACCTTTCCCTCAAGTGAGGTGCTAATCGATTTCTCATTTTCTCCTCCTTTCTTTCAAAATTTATTCACATTAAACGATATAGTATAAGTCATTCACACTCTAGTTAGAGTTATTCAAAAAATTCTTATGGGGCATTTTCCAGAAGGGAACGAATATCAAAAGAAGAATATTTTAAGGCTTAACTTATTTTCTTGTACAAATGAGTAATATGGAATCAAAACTCCTCACTTAGCAGGCAGGTTCTTTGAGAGGCCTACGATGTTTTCACCATTCAAACAAATTGCATTTTTTAACTCTAAGGAAGGTGTCCATTAAGGGAGCAGCCAGAGAGTTAAATGTGAGGCATAGGCAGGTGGTCATGGAAGGTCACTCTAAAATCTGTTTTCGGGGGATTATATCTGATATGGAGCCGTTCCCCAGGCGTCTGTAGAAGGATCTTGTACCAAAAAAAACCTCTTACTGAATAGGTCGTGTCAAGGAGGATCACTTTTTTTTTTTGGTCTAATGGTCACGGTAAGAGTAGGGGATGGAGAAGAGAGAAGAGACTATCCAAAAAGGTTGCAATATAGATCATCCCCAATCAGTGTACACAAAGTCTGTTCTAACTTGGTTGTATATACCCTCAATCACATTTAATTACAAAATCAATCTTTCTTAGAAATGAAAGAAATTTTAGTTCAGCCTCCCCTCCCAACAGGAATCCCTTTTACAAACATCCTGATGAGCCACCATTGGGCCTTTGCTTATATTCAGTGGGAAACTTACACCTTTTTGAGGCAAATCATTAGGATTTATTTCCAAGGTGAATGGAAAAAAAATACCATTTAGCATGTAATATACCTGTTGATTGGTACTGATGGACTATGTCAACTACATCTCATCTGTTATGACAGTTCTGTGGGAAATGCTGACTTTCAGTAAGCCAGGAACTATCTTGTTCTTCTCTTAACTCTCATCCGGATGTTACACCAATAACTTAATCTCCCACCACCATTTGTTTTCCCAGAAACAGAAAAGAAGCTCCTTTGGGATGAGGTGAACATCCAGGAGTTGAAATGAGTGGAGGAGACAGAGTCGTAACCAGCAAATTTGACGTCTGGGGCATGAAATACACACTGTGCCATCAAGTCAACTTCTGGATCAAGAGGTGGTTCACAGCTGAGTGTTACGAACAATGCTCCATCTGGTAGTTCTTTGCTGTGACACTCATGGTCACCTACCAGGGGCTCTGTCTGAAATTATCATATGAACATACACACACGTAAACCTCCTCAGTCCAGACTGCTGGCGGGGGAAGCTCCTCTCTCTGGTGCTTTGAGTTGAAGAAAAAGGAGATTCTCCCTTAGGATCAAGGCTTGGGAATTTACATCCTGCCAATGCTCATCCAAGTGCAGGGGGCACTTTACAGTGAAATTCTAACTGGGCAAAAACTGCCACTAGCGTCGGAGACAAACCATGGCTGGGTGTGAGTCTGGTCTGAGAACACAGCGGGAGATAAGCAGAGAGTTTGAGGGTAACATTAAACACTCTTGCAGAGGACCGACTTACCTATGCTATTATAGGGAATTACTATGCTCCCGGTGTCGACCCACATTTTGGTATAGATGAGGAGGCACAGCGGCATCATTCCCAGGGCGAGCAGGGTGGAACATGTGGTCATGCTGATGCTGAAAGGAAACAGGCAGGTTGACATGTCCACCCGTGTTTTCTAGGGGAGAAAACGTTTTATCTTCAATTCACGATCAGGAAATCCTGCAAGAGCCTGTCTCAAGCAGGAGCATCATCCAGCAAGAGGGATGGAAATACACGTGTGCCCAAGTTTGAGCAGGGACTGGCCTTGGGCAAAGGGGCCACATTTGGTGTCTCTCTACTTTGCCATACTCCATCTTTTCTTCCCCACCTGTGCTCGAGGGTGAGAGAAGGTATTTAATGATGGTTTAAACTCATTATTAAACAAGATACAAGGTGCCTGGATGTGCCACTCTTCAAACATCCAGTCAGAGAACAGCAAACACTCATACCAGCCAAGACTACAGGGGGCCATATGCGTCTTACCATCTGGTATGAGATGGGCCTCCCGGGCCCCTGGGATACAGTGCGTGTCTGAGGGAGGAGGCCTCAGTGTGTTTCCATAAAGCAGATAAATTACAGTGGAAAAACAAGCACCACATGTACTCA